>QEOT01000288.1:292217-307170 GCA_003123785.1 Pterocarya stenoptera
AAATAAAAATTGAATATAAAATCGGGATTCAAATTCAAGACCTGTACATTGAAACTATACGATTAAATCACTTTTTATTTGAAAAGTTTAAACTAATTAAAAAGTTCAAATTAAAAGTTTTAACAATTAAAATTTTTACCTCAAGTTATTAGGATTAATTTTTTGCATTAGTATTAATAAATGGAAAACGATAGGGGGACTAATGCTTTTACACCCAGTCTATCGATCAGTTCAAAATTTATTTTTCATTTTTTTAAATATCTTTTTTAAAATTTAAAAATTTAGTAATAATCATTTCTTTAATAATTAAATAAAAAAAATTTAGAAACATAAATAAATTATCGGTCAAAACTATCTAGAAGCATCGGTTCATGTATCATTTTCTTTAATAAATTCTATTTACTAGAAATTAGTAAAAATGCAATGATGAGACTAGAAATAACCATAGACAGAATCTCGAAGGTGTACATATATGGTTTGGTTTGGCTGGAAGGAAAGGAAAGCATTGACTCCAAGTCTTTAGCCCTATCACGGAGCCATCAATCATGTCTTTAAAGAAAGGAAAGCAATAATGCATTGTGTCTAGCTTCTTGCTGAAGGTAGTCTTAATATTCAAATATCATAAATATTAATATTTTTAATTTTCTTTTAATCTAATAATGATTTAATTATTATAATTTTCTAAAACTTTCAAATAAAACATAAAAATAATTTAATTTTTTTAAATCTCAAAGTAAAAATTATATTAAAAAATTATAATATTCTAACAATATTTTAACTTTATAATATTTTTATTCAATTTTTTTTCTCTTTTCTCAAAATCCTATAAAACATCTTAACTCAAAACATTTTATTACTATTTTCAAACTATTTTACTACAATTACTACTATTCACAAATTTCTCATCTCTTCTTAACATCCAAACGAGACCTTAGTCTATTTGTAAATCACTCCATCGGCTTTATATTATTTATAATTTTCTCAATGAGTATGCAAATTTTTTATAACTAAGTCCTTGTCTTTCTACCGTCAATTCATCTATTCAAAACTAGTTTAACCAATCAGAACTTAACACATGACATATAAATGCCATGTCAACAACCATACAAAAACAAATCTAAAAATAGAATAAAAAATATATATATATTTAAAAGAATCCATAAAATTAAGATAAATGCTTTTGAAGTATAGATATTTTTGCTTGTAAAAGTGAATTCGCAGTGCCATAAGTTGTTTCTTGTAAGTTTGAGAATTTGCTTTGCGTATCGGTCGACCTATGGTACCATATATTCGTATATATTATCCAATTATATGATAATTAGTATTGTCTTCTCCCTATTTTAATTAGACATGGAACCGAGGTGTCAAATTTTATTTGAAATGCATATCGCATGCAGGTGGTGTACTTATATATGGTTAGTGAGCATCGTTACAAGTATTTCATGGAATGGTCTTATTTAATAATGTTATTGATGCCAAAGTCTTGGGTTTGTCTAGCTCTTAATCTATGTTTTCCCTGCAAAGAAATAATAATAATAATAATAATAATAATAATAATAATTTCCATTTTTATGTTTTGGCACTTCACTAAATAGATATCTTTCGTTCAATTTTTAAATTTTAAAAAATGATTTGTACAAGATCTAGTGTCCAAGCACTGCTCATTGTAAAAAGTGGGACACATATGAAACCCTACAGAGGACTTACACCTTAAATACGTAGCTATAAAAAGTGGGACCCATATGAAATAAGGCCGCCAGCCACCACCCAAAAATTCCAATTTCCATTTCACGTTTAGGTGTCTATAAGCATTGGCATTGGATTGGCCAAATGCATCTTCAAATTTTAGCCAATATCACACTTTTTTACATTTGCATATTCTATTTAAATTCAATCCCCACATTGGATTAGCCATTTACTCTCTCTATAATAATAAAATATTATTAAATTAATAATTTTATTATTTAATTTTTTTATATCACATTTTATAATTCTGCCAATTTAATATTAATAATAATTATATTCTAATTAAATTAATATTAAAAAAATCATATTTTTAAAAGTCATTTAATGCTAATAACAAAAAATATTTGATTAAACTCATCAAAAATTCTATCTAAATTTCTTAATTACAAATAAAATAATATTTTTATTGGAGTGAGAAATTAATATTTTAATGTTTGCTTGGAGTGAGAAATTATTATTTTAACTTTTGGTGAATCAATTTGGTTCTTCAAATTTGGCTAATCACTGTAGCTAACATCCAAATTGTTTTAGAGATACCCAATCTAATGTGGAGACTTTCTAGCACATATTATCTAAAATTTAGCCAATCTTTAGTTTTGACTAAGCTAATGCTAGTGCTTTAAGCGAAGTTGTTTTAAAGAGTTTATAGAGACACCTCAACATTGACCGATGAATTAAGGCCAAAGACTATAAAATTTATATATTAAATTATTTTAAACAAAAATGATAAACTTGGAAGCATTATCATGAGGTTCTATCCAATTTCTCAATCTCCCTACTTTTCAATTATCTTCACCTTCTTTATTTTTCAAAATAGAATTCAACACGTTTCGGGAACCATGATCACGACTCACCAACAAATACATTTGAAATCTGAATTATGAGTAATGAATAACATAATTAAGACCTGCCCATGCACTTGGAATATTGATGGTGATTAGTTACAGGCTTACAACCATATATATGCACGTACACATCTGGAATAAATTTTGAGAAGAAATGACATATGCCAATTCGTCTTGCATATAGGACAATTGGCATTAATTCTTGACAAAAAAGACTATTTGCGATCAATTTTGGTTGTAAATAGTATTTTGATCACGATAAATTGATCGCAAAAAGCCGTTTTTGTTGTAGTGTCATTTTAATACTAGTGTATTTTAATATTGGCCTATACACTACAAGAAAAATAGATTTTTGTGATCAATTTATTGCAACAAAAAAATTATTTATAACCAATTTATTTCACTAAAATTAACTAGTCGTAAATAAACAATTTTCTTATAGTGATATTTGTTTTTATATATAGTCACTTGAAAGAACGTACGTAGGTAGCTAGTGTTAAAAGAAGCCATATTATATGCAAACTATATATTTCCAAAAACCGTTAATTAAATACTATCAATAATGTTAATTCGTAAGAGTTTCTTTTAATTTATAAGTAAGTTTGTTAAAACTAAAATTAATGCAATTATATTTGTGGTCAATTATTTTATACAAAAAACTGGATTTATGATCATCTTATGATTACCTGAATAAACTATCGTTTAAGCGAACAAGCAATACAAGAAAATCAACCTTGTGGAACCAAAATATTTATTCCCCCCCAAAAAAAGAGATTTAAAGACTATTTGAGACAAAAAAAAAAAAAAAAATTTATTCCGGAAAGACTGCCTAAAAATATTTATTCGAACGTTTAGTTTACGTTTGAGTGGTTTCACCTTAATTATTCGTTGGGACTACCAATTTACACTTGATCTCTTCTTATCCCTCTACTTTAAACTCAGACCACACAAATTTTCAAGACTCGGTCACACACACGCTTAAACCAATATAGCCCAAGATTCATGTGTTCCAGTAACACGCAAACATACCAATTTTGGTAACAAAGAATTCTAAGCCTCCATAAAGCACCTCTTTAAAATTATTAAATTTTAAAAAATAAAAATATAAAAATACTTATATGCATACATACCAATTTTGGTGAGATGATATGAGAATTTTATGAATAGTAGTAAGATAGTTTGTGAATAGTAGTGATCACAAACTATTATAAAATTATCACAAACTATCATAAATAGTTTGACTATTTTTTGAGTTTTGGGAAAGGAGAGTGAAAAAATTGAATAAAAAATATTATAAAGTTAAAATATTATTAGAATAGTTTTATAATATTATTTTTGTTTCGGAATTTGAAAAAGTTGAAATTATTTTTTATTTTTTATTTGAAAGTTTGAAAAAGTTGTAATGATTAGTTTGAAAATTTTATATTTGAATTATATTTGGGAATAAAATTGGATGAGATGAAATGAGATCAAATGAAAATTTTGTCTCATCTGAGGCCCCAAACCTGTCCTTAATTATTTCATGCAAAAATAATAAACTTGGGAATACCTTGACTGATGACTCAATTATAGGCCGTAGACTTTCATGAGTACTCAATATGAGGTTATATCCAATTTCTCAATCTCCCTACTTTTCAATCGTATCCACCTTGTTGATTTTTGATACGTTCATAGCAATCAGCTTGAGGTTTATGTCACCGTATTTGGGAAGCTGAGTAAGAATTGATTTCAGACTACTGCTGGAAGCTATCCATGAGTATTGGCTAGCAAGCCTAAGATAGTGTAATGGGAATTTAAAATGGACAGATTGTAGTGAGAGGACGGATATGATAATATGTGAAGTTCCTTGCTCTGTGATTCATCACAAGCTGAATCACCACTTTTTTCAAAGTTGATGGAAGCTCATGTGAAGTTTCCTGCCCTGTGATTTGGACCCAAAAGGCTAATTTTTTCATTTTCTCGTCATGACCTTGTTGCTAAAAGTTAGTTTTTGCAGCGAAAATATATTGTCGCAAATAATATTGACGGAAAAAAATAATTATGGTGCAGTTTTAGTCTTTTGCTGCGATTTAATTGCCACAAAAGGCGATAAACAGATAAAATAAGTCATGACATGTCTTTAGTATTTTGCAGCGGCATTAGATCGCCGCAAAAAAGTCAATATTGAAAACAAGAAACACCAAAATAGTGTTTTTTATGCTCCCCCTTATTTCTTCTCCCCCAACCAAAACCTTAATTCTCTCCTCCCAATTTTCTCCTGCCCCTCCCTACGCCGTCTGCCGACTGATACACCGTTGCCGCCTCATTTAGTCGGTAAGTCCCTCCCTTCTCCATCTCTATCTTTTTCTCTCTATGTGTGATACCCAGGCCAAAGCCAAGCCCCAAGAGCCCAACCCATTATGCCCTAGGATTCGGTCTTCTTCCTTTTTCCCCTTGCCTATGCCCGAGGTCTCCTACTCTCATTTCCCCTCTATTGCACAAACACCCTCCTCGACGGTTCCCTTCCACTCTGTCTTCCTCTTCGTCTTCGCTCACTATGTTCATTTCTCTCCTCAATGCCTTTCACTCTCATTGTTTCTCTCTCCGCTACATCTCTCGGGAACCATTCCAGCCCATTGGAGTTTGTTGTCGGTGTTACGTCCCACATCGTGACTATAGCAACTTTATTAGACTGAGCACCTCATGGTCTCTCTCTCTCTCATATCTACGCCTTCTAGGTCTTGCTCTGCCACTGCCACCACCAAGCACCTCTGCCTTGTCGATAAGCCATCTCTCCTTCACCGCCTCTCTCTCTCTCTCTCTCTCTCTCTCTCTCTCTCTCATCTCCCTGTTTTGTGTCACACCTAATGTTGAGTTCCATGCCGCCAACAAAGCTTCACCATCGTGCACCACTAGACCGCTGTCGGGCTCTTCTATTACCGACAGTCCCTCTCCATGCCACTTATGACGCACTAGCATTGGAGAAGAAGCACCAGCATGCATCCAAAAATTTGCCCACTGCACGAGGTTAGTGGCTCTACGAACCAAGCTCGAGGATGGGTGCTACGAATTTGATGATTATGCTTGGTGCCTATATCCTACCGATTGGGATTTTTTCTATACATTATCATCTCTATTTCTCATTTGTAACATTTTGACATATGATGCTTGAACATTTTGCCTTAAATGATTTTAGATTGTGTTTGCCTCTGTATTGTGAGCGTTTGTCGTGAACTTGGTTGTTGTGATCATCCCTGATTCTTGTGGTATATCATTTTTCCTCGGATGCATTTCGGTCGTTGGTCAAAACCATGAGCGTATTGTTGGGGGCTTGCTTGGGCTATTGTCAACTGGGAGCTTGAATTTGTGGTTGTTGGTTCGAGGTGATTTTGTGTGAAGAAGTTGTATATTTGTTTGTGCTTCACCATATTATTTTGGAAGAACAATGCTATTTTGGAAATGAAGTGTACTATTTTGGATTCGATCAGTATTGCCTCTTTTATTCGCTATAAAGTTCATGTAAATCGAGACCATGTATGACGCCCCCAAGTTCCACTTGGGATTCGATGAAGATTGAATCGTTGGGACAGATAACACAAGGTTATATACCCCCGTGACAGAAAATATGCAACGTCCCTAGCATGCTTCTAACAAAATGCAATAATCGTAGCAGATATTTTTCTTTTTTATCAAACATAAGTTGCACCATAATAAACTAAATCCCAAAATGACTTTCATAACATTAATACATAATTAGATTCATCATTCATCCAATCATAAACTTAACACAAAAGACATATAGTACAAGAGTATGAACTCCTTAATTACAAAATCCAACATAGTCTCATGACTACAGACCGAGCTACTCATGCAGCTCTGTTATCAAAAGTAATATTACATTCAGAAACTGAAGAAGGGACCCCATTAACTACTCTTAAGCCTTTCGCTAATCGACCTTGTCGAGTCCCATGCATTCTTCTTCATCTTTGTCTAGAACAGTTTCTACCATTCCATGTGAGAATGGTAGTTGAGACTACCACGGTGAGATTTCAACCTCAGCAAGTTATGTTATGTGGCGTCGGCGGGTGTAGGGCCTTACTAACGGCGACACTCGTTGAGGTGCGATACAACACGGAGGAGAAAGAGAGAGACGACAAGAGATAAGGGAGCAGAGGAGGTTATCGACGGTTTAAGGATTACGGTGGCCACACTTGGCATGGATTGGCATCTAGTATGGTGAGCGACGATGGGAGCGAGGGACAAGGAGATGTGGGTAGCGGCTTGGTCTGCCAAAGAGTGGGGAGAGAAGAAGAAAGGGAAGAAAAAAGAAGAAGACCTAACCCTAGGGATTGATGGGTAGGGTTTTTGGGCCTAGGTCTCCCCCTTAAAAAATTTCATCATCGAAATTTGCTCCACATGACTATAACTAATCCCGAAGGACTTATGGAGTCAATAGTCTTTACTTTACTTTCATAGGTTCTTCCTTTACAATCATAACTAGTCCTCAAATAGCACATTATGTCTAAAGTCTCAAGATAGGCCATGCAGCACAAAATCTCTAGTTTCACAGAGACACCCTACATCAACAGATGCTATTGATATTTGCCTCATAATTTAGATTACGCTACGCATTGTTGATGCCTAAGCTTACTACTTCCAAGTGTCTATTGTACTCGACACTTTGGTGACCTATCATTCTCTTATCGAGTTAACCATCAATGAAAATAATTTGCCCAACCAAATGATCATCTCTAATGGAAAGTATGGTCTCAAATTTTAAATTCCTATGTTATCTCAAGTCACAACTAATTTCTCAAGATAATCAAGAAAATTTTACTCCCAACCAGTATCACAGTTCTGCTGTGCACTTTGATAGTTCCCATAACTGGCCTAAAGATGAGATCTTTTAAATATATCACCATCAAGTCAAATCTAGCTCAACACCTACTGGGAAAAACTCTTACCACACTTTGATAGAAGAATAGGCTCGTCTCCCAATCATCATTAGTCCAAATCAATACTACCTAAAAATACGTTTGTGATTGTGATAGAAAAAAATTACTAGCACTAACCAACCTAAGCACTCCAAATTGCAAAAACTAATATCACCATATCAAAGAGTAAAGCTTGACGCAAAAAATGGGTGATCTAAAAGAGTTTACTCAGGAAATCCTTTACATCGATTTCCCTTGGAGTGACCTAAGAACTGGAAAACCTATACACTTAGTCAATCAAGCCCACAAGTTGGATAGGGTTGGGTGGTTAGAAAGGAGCATGTTGAAACCAATTGAAACAGACAACGCATCAAGGATTTACTCGTATGCTTCCTATTGGTGAGAGAAAATTGATCTAATGAATGAAGTCACAATTAGTTGTAAAAGGTGTGCTTCGCCAAGTACTAAGGAACAAATTGAGTTGGAATGAGCATGGGGGAAAGGTCGAAGTAGTTAGGTTCAAGGTTGGTCCTCAAATTGAAAACTTTTTGACAAAAGTACAAGAAATTTCAAATGCTAAACATTTGTCAAAAATAATTCAAAAACTTTTTTTTCAAAGCACCAACTCGCCAAAAGGATTTCATTAAGTTGGACAAGGAGGTCGAGTTCTCAAACATTTTGCAAAAGCACCAACATTTTGCAGAGGTGGTGGTGCATCTAGAGTCACGACAGTGACTCACAAAAAGAGGAGAGAGCACGACAATACTCATAGAGAGGAAAAGAAAGATGGGGAGAGTGTTTAAGGCGAGAGAAAGGGGAGAGAGAGGCGGCTGATCTTAGGTGAGGAAATGTGTAGACGATGATGACGGTGCTCACAGCAGAGCCGACACAGATAGGGTGAAAGGGAGGGAAAAGAGAGTACGAGAAAGAGGAAGGAAGAGAGATCTGAAGGGACAGTGTGCTCGAGAAGGAGGGGAGCTTGTCGTAGGTGGCACAGCATAACAGCAACGATGGCTAGGGTTTTCTAGATCCATAAAGATCTAGTCCTTTTGAGGGTGGAAGATGAGGGACTGTGGGCAAATGAGGAAGGGTCGGTTGGTTAACTGGAGGTGGAGATCTATGACAGTGTATGCGTGACATGGTGGTTGATGGCGGGAACATCTTAACTGAGAGGGATAGAGGGAGACAGACAAAGAGAGGGCAAGAGAGAGAGAGAGAGAGAGATCTACGTGAAGGAGGGCGAGACTGAGGGAGAGGGATATTTCCTGGTGGCATGCAATAGTGTGCGCCTATTGAGATGACGAGCAACGATGGTGTGTCTCATGACAAGGGTAGCAACGAAAGACAAATTGAAAAAAAAAACAAAACAAAAAAAACAAAAAAAAAGGGAAAGAGAGGGTATTTGAGCTGGAATAGACAACAACAAAGAGAGAGAGAGGGTAGGAAGATGCTTACCAGTGTTAGAATGGTGTAGGGCTTGGGCAACTCTAGCACTCGGTTGAGGTTGCAATATGACCGGGAGGTGCTAGAGAGACGATGAGAGATATGGGGGCAGAGGAGCTTATCGACGATGGAAGGATTATGGTGGTCGTGCATGGCACGGATTGGTGTGTGTGGTGAGCGACGACGAGAGTGAGGGACAAGGAGATGTGGGAAAGAAGAAGAAATGGGAGGAAAAAGAAAGAAGACCTAACCTAAGGGCTTGATGAGTTCGGCTTTTGGGCCTAGGCTTTGGGCTAGTCTTCAGTTGCAATTAAGCTACTAACTGTTATAAAGAATCCATGATAATAAATATGGCATGGATGCATGATTAACATGACCTTCCTTATACGAGAAAAATAACATCATTGACATAAGATTTTCATGCTTCATAACACGCTTGCTTTCATAAAAGGTTTCATAAATTCTTATTCTTCTTCTTACAGAGAATGGACGCCTCACAGTTCCCCATAAATCGTTTGTTTCTGCTGGTTACCACATCACATTATAGGTCCGTCCACCAACAATGAGTAAGTCATCAAATTCTTATCTCATGGTATTTCCATTACCATGAGTCATTAGCGGCACCCACCAGCGTTAGGGGCCTCCTTTTGACTTTGCTCCAGTGATCTCTTGATCCTATTTGAAGCCCGTTGACTGTTCTTTGTCAATTCAAGAGATTCTAATCCATTTTATTCACTCTAGAGTGGACATGAAATTCCTACTAGGATAATCTCCTATCCTAGCATTTGGGATCATGACAAAATAAAAAACTTAACTTTTCTTGCTTGACTCAAAATTCGTGACAGACTCGTATGCTTCATGACATATGTTCGTGCTATGTGACACATATTCATGCTTATGAGAAATGACATCATGGCATAACATACTTACTGAAAATATAACAAGAATTTAGATGAATTATGATTCACTTTGCTTGGAATTTACTATCTAGCATACCATCATATACCGAGAGTATGTTAGAAGATACCTTACATAAATCCTTGTGTTTAAAAGTGAGTGGGCTGAAATGAGAGATATAATAAGGTTAGCAAATCTCATTAACTAATAAAAACCAGAATCTAATACTCCTATATCACTATTTGCAAAATTGTCCCTTAACTCTTTGGAATTTGCAAATAAGCCTGAAACTTTTAATCCCAATTTTCACCACAATTACAAAACCCATGTATTTTCTATTCTAAATCCATTTTTGAGCCTAGAAATTTGAGAAACATGCATCTATTATGAGAAACCCATCAAGGTTGAGACCCCTATAACCCCAGTTTCACTTAGTGTGAGTTTTTGTCCCACTTGCATACTATTATAGCCTTAATCTGAATTTCACACTTAATCACCTTTTAAACCTGAGCTTAGTAACATGGTAAGTCACTAGATTCATATCCTTCATGACCATATTTTCCTCATATGAACAAACAAACACAAAAACAAGACTAACCTTCCACCCAAAACCCTAGCATGGTGTCCTTAGCTTTTTTGTTGCATATAAACACTAAGAACTTTAATGAAACACACAGCCTAACGTCTAACATACTAATTACTCATTTATAGATGGTATACGATCTTAAGCAACAAATTCATGTTTATTCGGAACACACACAAAACCCTAAAACCAAAACATGCTTGTTCTTGGTTCTAGAATACTTTGACTAAATCCTTATGTAGCATGCAAATTTTCTTGAAATCACACACCCAAGATCATCATAATCAATCCTAGCAAGGTCTTAAGCACCATTTTAATCGTATCATAACCAAGATTAAAGATTAAATTAAACAATAGGCAAGAATCTCAAAGCTTACACCAAAATCATGCATCTATGAGTAATCATCAAAGACTTAACTCACCCTAGTTTCATGGTTCAAAACAAGGTTTAACATATAGATCTAACTCTTATCAAAAGGGTCTTCAAGGTCTAGTCATCAAACCAATTTTAGAGTTCAAAAGAAACTAAATCTTAAAGAGAACCCACACTAGTAGTATTTCGGCTTCTTCAACCCTAAATAGGTTCATGCAACTTTTGGGGTGAATGCTCTTATTTTACAAACTCAAGACAAGATCTGATGCACCATACATGTCACTAAATCCATTAAATCCGAAAACACCATGTAGAGCCTAAAATTATATGGCATTTCAAGTCAAAAGCTCCAAGGCAAACAACACATGCAAGCCAAATCCATCAAACCTCATCATCACCAAGATTCAACCATTTAATCTTAAGGAAAATCATCCCAACACCCAAAGCATCAAGTCCCTAACTAAAGCAACAAAAGTAGAAGGAGAAATGATAGGGAAAGAGAACTTACAAAGATCTAGGACTTAGATGAGGCTGGCTTTCCTCTACATGCACTCTACTTACTTGGTTTGCTCTCAAAGTATATTGCTTGTGTGCAAGTGAGAGGGAACTAAGTGAATGTGTGGTGCAAAAGAAATGAAGGAGAGGGCTGCTTGGTATTCGGTGGAGTGAGGCAAGGGTTAATGGGAGGGTTGCTTGTGGAAGAGACCAAGCTTAAGTGTGATGGAGTCCTTGTACCTGATGGAGTGAGGCTCAGTTTTGGCTTAAGTAGAGAGGTATTTTGGGTGGGTGGCATGGGAGTACATGGCATGGCAGGGGTAGCTTGCTTGTAGAAAGGACTAGCTCAGGTTGTGAAAATATGGCAAACAGTTAGGTGGAATTGCTTACACCCAATGGAGCAGAGAGGGCTTGGTTTGGGTTTTTGAGACTCAACTATGGGGGATGTTCTTGCTCGAGTGTAGGAGGGGTTTCGAGGGTTGAGAAATTTGCCCCTTGGCAGGGCATGTGTAACGCTCATCCTTGTAAGGGACTTTAATAAATAGGATAAAAATTACTGAACATTTTAAAACCTTTTCCCTTTCCTTCACATGATATAAAAAAATCTATCTTTAAAATTAAAACATGCTTTATATATTAAAAGAGAGTTTACAGTGGAAATCATTAAATTAATCACAAAGTCCTTGCCAACGACCTGCTGTTCAACTGGCAACCACCCTAGTCCTCATGGGGCCTTAGCTGGGGTTCGAATACCCCAAAGAGCTTTAGCATTAACATTGGATTGCCTATCTCATTAATCACAAAGTCCTTTGGCAAAAAAAATATTCTTTCATACATTACATAAAACGTGTCTAGGTTTCAGTCATTCTTCCCTTGGGCCATATCTGTCCAGACACTTCTTCCTCATTTTGTTCCTGGGAGGGGAAGGGACATACATAAAAATAAAATGAGTCAAATACTCAGTAAACATCACTTCATACTGTAAAAATATACTAACATAAATTTTCATTCATGCATTTATCATTCCTCTACATACTTTACATGAATCATTCATTTCCTTTGAAAACATTAAAAGGTGGGGTATTTCTTTAAATTGATTTTCATTTCTCATAAAACATTTCTCATACCCTGTACATTCATAAAGAAACTAAATCATTCATACATTCAATTACTCTTTTCACTTTTCCTTTAGCCGATACGCACTATCACTCCCCGTGTGATGGGGTTAGCAGTCTTTTAGACCCGGATTCCTCTGTGGCCATAGGTTGGGAATCCCTTTTAGTCAGGGCTAGCATTGGGTGCACCTCCAGTACTATTACCAAGCATTGCAATCTGCCCAGTCCATTGGTACAATCATTCATTCATTCAGTCATGACCGTTACGTAGCTTTATATATTAAAACATTCATTTCATTTCGTTTCATTCATTAATTCAATCCATTCATTTTCATTCTTTTCAGTCATCAGTCCATTTCATTTCATAAACATTATTTCAAAGCAAAGCATAAACATCATTTCATAGCCTCCTTTAAACATCCTTTCATACCATCATTTAAACTTCATTTTATAGCTTCATTTAAACTTCATTTCATGGTGTCATTTAAACATCCTTTCATCACATCATTTAAACATCATTTTTTCGCATCAGGCATAAACCTCAACAATTCATTTCATGGAACATAAATATAATAAGTACTAAATATAACATTCATTCACATGCATATAACTATTGTTTGAGGTGCATCAATAGGGGCTGCCAAAGAAGACAATTACATACGTATACCTTAAAACATTATTACTTTAGCATAATTCCATAAACATCATTTCATTTTCCTTCATTGCATAAAAGAACATTTTTCATCAAAGTTTTTCATTTTTATTTTCATAATATTTAGAAAACTCTAGAAGAGAATGAACATAATAATTACCTAGATTCCATGCTATTTTCATTTCATACAGTTCATTCATATGTGTGTCAGGTGACAACCTACATTCATACATAACTTAACGTAAGTTTATTTTCAACTGTGTAAGCAACCTAAACTTAGAATTCACATAATACTACCATTTACTTAAACTTCCTTCACTTAGACATACTCTACTATCCAAGTCCATCCTCCATACATTCTTTATCACCATTTTCTTAATTCTCAAGGTCGGAGCTTGTGACCTACTCATAGTCACCCTCCCAATACGTAGCATTTAACTTTAGATTCTTATCCTTTAAATTGAACCTCCTCGATTCACTTTAAAAGTTAAGACACTATCTCCTTCATCATACTCTTTCCATGAAACCATGCATTCCGATGCATAACTTCAACAGACCAAGGTTATATAACTCAATCTTTGTTAGTACATACATCTCTTCGTCCATTTATACATAATACCAAGACTTCATTATAATCCAAACCAAGTATAAGACACAACTTTAAGCTAGCTCTGAGGCTTAAACATCGTATAGTCATGCTTAAAACAGACTATCCATTACATATGGTAAATCTGTCTGGAAAATGTGTCCAACTAATTTACACATGTACCTTAGACTTTTTATCACCTAAGATCAACATACAGCTCACTAAAACGTTTGCTTGTGTATACAAGCTTCATACACATCGATTCTAACATCCAACTAAAATTACACGTGTACACTACCCCTTTTATCACCAAGTTCAACATATAGTCTATCGAAAACACCCACTTATTTTTACAAGCTTCCTACCAACCAAAACAATCCCAACCAACATATCCCTTCACATAGCAAGTCCAACTACTAGCTTATCTCAACACTTCATACGACATACAACCACATCGCAACCTACACCAACATCCCATCACTTCACATAGTTCATGACCACTTTCCAAACTACACAATGATCCGATCACTTCACACTATGTAGAGCCACAACACAAATTGCACAATAATGTCCATCACTTCAAACTACACAGCCACATCACAACTTCACATTTAATCCACGTCTCACATTTCACAACACAACATATTTTACAATACACAATATTCCATCACTTCATATCATACCACAAAATTACAAAATACATCACAAACTGTAGCTTCATAAACACAAACAGTTCTAAATGTAAGGAATAGAAAATATACCATAATTAGGGGCTGAAAATGCTGTGTGTCGCTTGCTTTCCTGTGGTTTAGCCTTGTGTGGAGGGAAGCTGAAAAGGGCTAAGCTTCACGGCTGCTGTGACAGTGGGGCTTGGTTGTTGTCAACGTGAGGTAGGGGTCGAGGCAGTGTTTGCGGTGGCTGGGCAACTCATGGTTGTGGCGGGGGCTATTTCTTGTGGCATGAACAGGGAAAGGGCAAGGGTGATACAGTGGAGGAGCTAGGTTGTGGCTTGGAATAGGGTGGCTAAGCTTGTCATGCACGGTGGAGAGAGAGAAAAGTCGAGGGAGAGACACAAAAAGGGGTTTGTTGAGGGAGGCATTGGGGGGGCTCTTTGTTGCCATCCACAATGCCTCTGCGAAGGAGAGTAAGAGAGCAGAAAGGGGAAGGATGTCGAGGAAAAGAGATGGAGGGGGGACGGAAGAGCTATTGGCAACACATGGTGCCATGCCGTGGAGGATGGCGGCGGCACTAGAACTCGTGGAGGCTGTGGCCAAGAGATGATAGAAACAGAGGGAGGCATTGGAA
>QEOT01000288.1:313240-356678 GCA_003123785.1 Pterocarya stenoptera
GGCGCGGTCGACGATAGTGTGGCTGGGTTGCAGTAAAGGCGTGCTGGGGAGTTTCGGCTAAGGCGGTGGGGACAGGGCCTGGAGGTAGGGGAGAGAGAGAACAGAGGAAAATGAGAGAAACTAATTAGGGTGTTTGGAGAATTAATCAGGCCTTACATCTTGGGTGCCTAATTTAAATCCAAGGGTGGAAATGTAATACCCTGCTCTTCCTTCCTTCTTCTGACGTAAGCCATTACGTCAGATGCGGTAGACCTGCTCCTTCCTTCCTTCTTTCTTCTGACGTAAGCAATTACGTCAGATGTGATAGACAGCCCGCTCCTCCCTCTAGTATCTAAGAGCCCCGTTATGCATGCCAGATCCCGATGGCGTGTTTTAAAAGATACTACGTGATTTCTAAAGCTATAGCTTTGTGCTTTAAAGTAATGTGTATTTTAAATGGAAGATTCCTATTATTATTTAACTAAGGAATATTTTAAATAACTCAATTATAATATCTTTGAAGAGCTCCAAAAATATTATAATTGTGGGAATCATTTTGTATAAATAATTCCAGTTATTTAAAATATTATGTGATCTAGATAATGATGGAATCTTTAATTAAATTAATAGTCTTACTCTTTTAAATATTTTAAGAAAGACTTCATCATTTTATAAATGATGAGGGAATATTATTTTAAATAATATTCTATCTTAATCCCTCTCAGTGCTTTTAATTTAAGTTAGCTTTTATGTGTTTTCAAATCAGTGTTTAAGGGTCACCGTAGACCATTTTATAGACCCCCAGAGAACGGGTTTTAGGATAAAACCCCAGCCCCTCTCTTTCTCCCTCACTTTTCCCTCCTCTCTCTCTCTCTCTCTCCTCCTTACGGCTTGCAAAGCACGAAGCCCTCTCTCTCTCTCTCTCTCTCTCTCTCTCTCTCTCGCCCGATCTCCTCCATGGCCCAGCCCGGCGCCGTCGTGTGCCGGTGAGCTACACAGCCACCACCACCGGAACCGCCTCCCTCCGGCGAGTCCCCCAGCACCGGTCTCTTCCTCCCACACCCCCTCCTCCTCTTCCACGGCCATGCACAGCCCGAATGGGCTTGATGGCTTCTCCACCGCCGTGCGCCGTCCTCCGGCGCCACCACCGCCACAGTAGCTCCTCCAGCCACCGGCCATCACCCTCCAGCGACCTCGGCCTCCATCTCCCCGCCGGTTGCTCCCACGGAATGCACCTCCCTCTTGCACGGGTATAGACATACCCACCTTCTACGGCCCCCGCACCACCATCGAGACCTCCCTTGGCCTCCGGCCACCTCCCACAACCATCCCCACGTCCAGCTGAGCCACCATGCAGGCTCACTCTCTCTCACTCTCCCATGGACGCCGAACCACCCTTGAGCTAGATCCGCCGCCGTGCGCCGCCACCCACGGAAAGTGGCCACCCTCTCCGGCTTCCTCAGGCCACCACGAACCCAATGGCACCACCCACGGCCCCGATCTGCCACCCACGGCCCCACACTCTCTCTCACTCTCCCACGGCCTCTCCTCCCTCACAGTGCACGGCCAGCCACTGTAGGCCACCGTGCCGACCACCACCGAGCCTCCACGGCTCCTCCGGTAGTTCCCTTAGCCTAGTCTTAGGCTCAAACCACCACTTTACGTGGTGGGTTGATCACTGCACGTGATGGACAGTCACTGCGCGTGACTGACCGCCACTGTACACGGCGAGATCCGCTGTGTGATGCCCTTGTCATCATTATCGAGGCCACCCTAGGCCCTTCCAAGACCACACCTAGCTATCTAAACGCCTAAACAGCCACTGTACACAGTGTAGCCACCCCGTACATTCCACCGGCATTATCGCTGTAATGGTCAACGAGCGACGCACGGGTTATCCCGTCGATGGTATAAATCTCTATCCCTTGCTTTTTATATTAATTGTTGATGCTAGCTAGTTGACTAGGTTGTGGACTGTGCTATTAGTTGACTAGGTTGTGGGCTGTACTGCTAGTATTATAGGATTCACTGTGTAGTAGTGATGTGACGTGCTGTAGTGAAATGTTGGGCGTAGTTGGGAAGTGTGCTGTGTAGTGTTGTGGACTGTGCTGTGAAGTTTGGTGGTAGTGTATGTGCAGTAGTAGTGGTGTAGCCTAGCGCCGTGAAAGGAGTACACGTGGAATGTACTCTGTGTAGTGAGACGAGGCACCGTATGGCGTGTGTGCCATAGTGGTGACGTGGCATAGTGCCGTGAAGGGAGTACGCGAGGAGTGTACTCCATGTGGTGAGATAGTGCACCGTACGGCATGTGTGCCGTATTAATGATATGGCGGAGCATCGTAAATGGAGTACATGTGGATTGTACTCCATTGTAGTGGAGCGATGCACCGTATGGCGTGTATGCCATAACGGTGACGTGGAGTAATATTGTGAAGGGAGTACACGTGGAGTGTACCCCATGTGGCGGAGTGATACACCGTATGGCGTGTATGCCATAACGGTGACGTGGCGTAGTATTGTGGATAGAGTACACGTGGAGTGTACTCAATGTTGGGAAACGATGCACAGTACGGCATGTGTGCCGTATTAGTGATATAGCGGAGCGTCGTGAATGGAGTATACGCGGAGTGTACTCCATGTAGTGGAGCGATACACCGTATGGCGTGTATGTCATAGCAGTGATGTGGCGTAATTCTGTGAAGGGAGTACACGTGGAGTGTACTCTATGTGGCGTAACGATGCACCATATGGCTTGTGTGCCATAGTGGTGATGGGGTGTAGTACTGTGAAGGGAGTACATGAGGAGTGTACTCCATGAGCTGCAGCGATACACCGTATGGCGTGTCGCGAAGATAAAGGTGATTGCGTAGTTAATGGGCGAAGAGCTTGATGTATGGTGTCGGGAACTGTGGAACAGTGTCCCGAAGTATGAGATGCGGCCTGTAGTCCGAGGCGACGAGTGTCGCCATGTGACTGACTTATGGCTAGAAATAAGTGCGAAGTGGCTAAAAGGTATCGAAGTACCGCAGCGAAAGCATGATTGGGCAACGTCATGGAGTGATGGGGTCAATCATGGAGTTATGCTGTGAAGTACGGCTGTAGTCCAAGGTGACTGGTGTCGCCGCGTAATCGGCCTATAGCCGGGAGTAAGTGTGAAGTGACTGGAAAGTATCGGAGTAGCGCAGCGAAAGCGTGACTGGGCAACGTCACTAAGTGACGTGGTCGATTAAGAGGTCGTGCTTGCGATTGATGAAGAGTTAACGTAAGAGTGATGTAGTGGGAATGTGATGAGGTGTCACGATGTGACGAGAGTACGTGAGGAACCGTACTCGTGATGAGTTGGAAGTTGACGTATAGGTGATGGATTAAAGTGTCAGGTGACGTGACGAGGTCACGGTGTAGCTTGAGAATAGTCTCGAGCTATATGGCGTGACGTAAGATGTTGTGATATGGCTATAATCCAAGGCGACGGGTGTCGCCATGTGATTGGCTTATGGCCATGAGTATGTGCTAAGTGGCCAAGAAGTATCAGAGTAGTGCAGCGGAAACGTGATTTGGCAACGTCATAAAGTGACGTAGTCAATCATGAAGCTGTGCTGTGATGGGTTAAGATGTATGTGAGGTGACGTGACAGTGTCACGGTATAGCTTGGGATTAGTCTCGAGCTATATGGCATGACGTAAGGTGTATTTATGAACAGAGTCCCATCATGCTAAGTGTTGGGATGAACTGTCATGAGGTACGGCTAGCATGAAGGATCGTGCTAGCCGGGATATGAGAAGGTTGGTAACGGAGTATGGCGTTCGCCATACGAGTCCGTGACCAATGTATTAAATGATGGTCTTAGGGGATAAAGGAGTAAGGCACGTGTGTTGTCTGGTTAGACGCACGTGCCGGACGGATTCACCATATGTAATGGGTAATCTGTCCTAAGTATGGCTACACGGTGCTCAAGCCTCAGAGTGGCTTGGAGCCGTGCAACGAGTATGGATGATCATGAGAAGTAGAGTGAGCTAAGATACATGAGGCTAATGATGAGAGTACTGTCTAAGAATGGGATGCGTGACTTAGTCAGTCTGAGTCATGCGTCGGAACGTGGTTAATCAGAAGAATGAGACAGAAGTCTCGGTGTCTTAATCCGAAGGTGAATCATGAGTTCACCTTAGCGAGTAAGCACTCGAAGTAGAACGTAAGGTTGAAGGAAGTAGAGACCGTAATGGGTCTCCAAGGGTTTTCTCATAGTAAGAGACGTGAAAAGGGTACGGGATAGAAGGAGAGTGTTTTAAGTAAAGGATAACTCTATTTCTAGTTCAGCTATTTATGCACTAGACAGAGAATAACGTAAAGGTTATATATGCATGTAGGTTGCCATCTGACACGCACATGAATGGACTGTACGGTATGGGAATGGACTATATGGTATGCAAGTAGCATGGAGTCCAGGTAAGTGTTACGTTCATACTCTTCTAGAGTTTTTCTAAAGATATAAAGAAGAAAAAGAAATGTTTTTCCCTACGAAAAACGAAGAAAAGAAATGGTCTCCCTTTTTAAGGGCAGACGTTTTACGAGAAGAAGAACGAAAAGTAACGTATTTAAAGTATAAGTATGTACGGCCTCCTTTGGCAGCCCCTTTTCACGCACCCCAAAGTATTAACTGTATGCATGTGAATGGATGACTATACATAGTATTTATTGTATGTATTTTTAAAAGAAAAGACAATGCACGAAAAGATGTTTTCCAGGCTCTCGCCCCAAAAGAATGTTTTCTCACGAAAAGACGTTTTCCACGAAAAGATGTTTTTCCATGAAAGCACAAATGAAAAGAAAAGAAAGGAAAGGCATGCTCATGCACATGAAAGGAATGAAAGCTGCGGCTCTCTCTAGAGCCGCCATGAATGAATGAACGTAAGAAAGAACGAAAGAAAGGCATGAGCACGCATAAATGTATGAAAATACGTAACGGCCACATGAAATAAATGAACGGAACGGGGTACCCAAAATGAATGAATGGGCAGATTGCAATGCCGGGCGGTAGTATCTGGTAGTGCACCCAGTGCTGCACCCTGACGGAAAGGGATTCCAACCCGCGGCCACGGGCGAATCCATTGGCCCAAAAGGCCGCTAACCCCAGCACACGAGGCGTAACAGTGTGTACTGGCCTATGAAAGTGATAAGAAAAGAATGTATGAATGCATTGCACTCTTAAAGAAATGAAGGCAGTGACGGGGGAAAGTTTTACTAAAAGAAAAACGTGTTTTAAATGTGAAAACCCCCCGTCTACTAACGTTTACGAAAAGAAAACGTAATGTAAGGATGCACGGCATTCTTTAAGAAATGGAGACACTGACGGGGGAAACGTTTTAAGAAAAGAAAACTTGTTTTTAAAAAGAAGAAAAACCCTGTCAGTGACATTTCCACACGAAAGCATGTATGCATGTACGTATATTACGTATGGAATGATGAATGCATGATTGAAAACCTACGTTTTTATATTTTAACGGTATGAAGTGACGCTTACTGAGTATTCGACTCATTTTAGTTTTTATGTGTGCCCCTCCCCCACAGGAAGCTAAATGAGCTGTACTCTCAGGAGGGTCACAGCCAAAGGGAAAGAGTACGGAAGTCTAGGCATGATGGTTTTAAACGTAAGAAAATGTCTTTTTATTTTAAAGAATTTTATTTCCCACTCCAAAACCCTTTTATTATAAAGGCACTTTTTATTTTATAACGTAGAATCTTGCACCTTGGGAAGGACTGTAAAAGGTTTTAAATCGGACGGTAATTCCCGTTGTCCTTTAGAAAAAAAAAAAAAAAACCCACCACAAGGACGGACGTTACAGGAAATAAAACTAAGGAAAATAAAAGAGGACTAAATAGAAAGTAAAGAGTAGAAAATAAATGGAAGACAAATATACTAATTATTAAAACCAAACATTTTATTCTTAATCTAAATAAATAATATTCTTTATCATAAAATAAAATGAAGAGTTTTAATAAATATTTCTTAGAGAAATAAATACATCTAAATAAATAGAGTTTTTAGCATACAATAAAATAATGAATATTAAATAATACTCTTAAAGAAATAAAATCATTTAAATAACATAATTTTCTAAACTTTATTATTTTCGAGGCTCCAAAATTAAAGAGGCTTACTTTAAAAATTAGGTTTGGTCCAATAACACTAAAATACCCCATTAAAAATAATTTTGAACATTTAAAATATTTGGAGGATTTTAAAACACTTGGCTAAAATTAAAAATCATTCTATATGATATTTAAAACTTAAAGGCCAGACTCGTGACCAATCGAGGGGAAAATAAGCGGTTGGTCACAACATGGCTAATGCAGGTGATACAAGGGAGTGGGTCTAGGTTGCTTGCAATTGGGTCTAGCTCAAGTGAAGAGCAAACCTATTGGTGTAAGGCTTTGGGTGTCTCGGTTTTGGGGTTTCAAATTCAAATCAAAAGGGGCTGGTCATGGGCAGTACAAGGGGGGTTAAGTGGAGGGGAATGGTGTGTGTAAGAGGTGTAAGGCTTTGTAAAAAAACATGGGTTTGACTTGTTTCACACTCAATCATCTTACACATATGTACTAGGCTTGACATGTGTAAATGAACTCCAAATGGAGGGTGGTGATGGTTCCATGTGTCAAGGAGGTTCCTTAGTGTTCTTAGGCTACTTTGACATCCTACATGGCAGGCGGACAACTGGTTGGTGATGTGGTGCACTAAATGCCACGTGCCACTCTCCAATTGGTCCATTAGGCACTCAAAAAATACAGAATTTTTTATTACACTAAAAAATCCTAAAAATTCATACAAATCTAATGGAGCAATCCAATGCATCTAATTATGATCCTAAGTACATAACATAATCCAAAACGCATTTAGTTTCCTTAGCAAATCATAATTCAACAACACTAACAAATTGGGAACCAAACTAGTTTTTCCTTGGCTTTGTCCCAAGTTTTCATGGCATATCGTATGTTTAAGATTAAACAAATTCTTTCCGGCTTTACACCATAGTTGTGAGGATAAGTTGTTCATACTTTTGTTGTAATGATGGTTATATATTGTTAGAGGGAAACTGTCACACATGCATTGTGTTTTCAGTTTGTGAGAGCTTGCTAGAGTTTCCCATATCAGTATTGTTTTTCAGCCTGTAAATACTTGCTAGAGTTTGTATATTTTCTCTCTGTTTATGTTGAGTTGAGGTTGTTGTTTATATTAAGTTGGGACTGAATTTCATCATGTCAATGGTTGCTGGAATTTCTTATCATTTGGACAGATTTTTAATATGAAAATATCTATTGGTACTTGTATTTTCTCTCTGTTCTTGTTGAGTTCTTTTTGTTTTATTATTTTTGGGGCTGTATTTTAGCATGTAAGATGGTTTAATAATGCTTGCTGGTTTTTATTAAAAAAGAAGTGCTTGGATGTTTGGGTTATCCTGGATGTTTGCAAAATCAGTTTATGCTAAGTTTTAACAAAAGACTTTTTTGAATTTTTTTTTAGTAATCATGTAAACTAATTCAAAATCAATTCATTTTTATAAAAATTGACTCATAGATCAAAAGAATGTCAATTTTTATAAAATTGAATTATTTTTAATTAATTACATAATTACATTAATTTATTGAATTTAGTTTCTTCTAGATTATGAAAGAAGATCATGTTTTGGAATTTTTAATCTAAATTCAAAGAGCAAAATGGAAGAAAAGAGTTGGATAGTAAAGCAGTGGTAAAGTTGGTGTAAGGGTATCATTACCTTTAGTAATTAGCTTATTAGTTACTAAGTTTTCTCAATTTCCAACATAGAGGAGACATAAATGTGATAGATCATACTGGGCAAACTGCATTACATTGGAATGTTCTTCAGGGTGTGACACCGCCAACCTTTGGTTGGGATGGAACGAAGACTTGGAGTATCTGGGCATGCAATATAAGGTTACATACCTTCATTCATGATAGTTAATATGCAATGTATCCTAGTCAGCGATTAGCAGTATGCAATAATCGCAACGAAAATAAGAGTGATAAAAATATTTGATGCCAGAATGAACTAAACATCCTAATGATTTATAAACCATAATTAGGTACTTCCTCACTTAAGAGGTCCACTTGAATTCAACATGACGTGGGAGATAGAATCTCTATAAAACAGAATCTACATAATCAGACTAACTGAAGCCATTGCTATGAAAGTTAAAATCATGTTCATCCTCCTCTCCAGATCAGGCTCCTCTTCAACCATCTGAAGCCAATGGTTTATTTTGTTCATTGAATGCTGGTTTTGACACAACTTCTACCATTCCGGGGGGGAATGGTAGTGGGTCTACAAGGGTGAGATTTACTTGAAATTTCAGTAAGTTAAACAACCAACTTGCACAGAGATAATATATGCATGATTAATAATAAACATGAGATGCATTCTACGCAAAAAAAATCTGTATTTATATTTCATCTAGAGTGGACAAAGGAGTTCTACTAGGATAATTCTCCATCTTAGCCTTTTGGTTAGTGACAAAATTTATTTTCATGCTATGCTTGAAAAATGTATTTCATGACATGTGCATATGTAGTAAACTTTATGTGAAAATGACATTTACATATGCAATATGCTAAAATGGTGAAAATTTCAAATGTCATGTAAGCAAGTAATCAAATGCTCAATAATGTATCATATAATGATTCATGCTCAAAATGAAATTTATAATATGAATGTGGTGCTTATACAAGAATCATAAATAAATTACTTAAGAGTAAGTTAGAAGCTAACTTACAAAATTCTCGGATGCTTAGAAAATTGATGTGGCTGTAATAAGAGTTATTCTAAGTTAGGAATTGCATAACTATGAAAGATGTTCATAATCAAAAGGGTTCGCCAATCAATATTTAAAAAACGACCCCTATACTTTGCAAAATTGCATCTAAGGCCCTAAATTTTCACAATTTGCATTTTGGCCCAAAATTCACCAAACTTCACAAAACACATATTTTCTATGTTCTAAATCCATATATGACTTTAGGATTTCAAAAAGCACACAACTATTATGTCAAAATCATCCAATTTGTGGCATGCAACTTGGTGACCATTTTGTAGTTTCAAACCTATAGCTTCTATGCGTGCATGTGTGATCAACCCATGTGTATACATGATATTTCTAGGTTCTTTTTGTCAATGCAAGTTTTAAAGCCTATAGAAAGCATGTATTTCAATACCTAACATGATGATGATTGGTTCCTAAAGGTTCGTAAGGCCACCTTGAGGAAATAGAACATGATATGCCAAGATCATTATCATACAAGTGCAAACCGAATACTTAGATGATCAACACAAGATATGGATTTATAAACCTATCATGACATGTTATTTTCTCCAAATTTAGACCTTCAATAAATCTCCCAAAAAATTAGTAAAACATATAAAATCATATCAAGACATGTCATGGTTAAAATTTCATCCCAAAGAAATTTATTCAATCAAAACTCCAAATCTGAACGAATATGCAACACTTTGAGTGAACCATTTATAAATCAATCAAATCCTCATTCTCATGCCATAAATCAAAGCCTAACATGGTAATCTAACACCAAAAAAGATATAAGACTAGAATACTTACCAAAAGTCGTGGCCCTTGAGCTTTCAAAACTCAACTCACGCCAGGAACCTCCATCAAGCTACTCAGTTTCAACTCTTCCTCACACTTTGAATGTTTGGCTCTTAAGAACACTAAGAGAATGCTAGAGGGAGTTATGTGGAGAAGTGAGGGATGAAGGGAGGTATTTATAGGACTCAAATGGTGGGGTGAGAGGTGAAGGGGCGTTGGTCTTGGATGAAGGGGAAGTGTTGTGATTGGTGTGTGTGGGTGGTGGAGTGCTTGAGTGAATTTTCAGATTTCTCATGGCTTGGTCAGCCGAATAGTGACATAAATCTTCATGATTAAACCTTGGAAAGGAGGTAGAAAAAGGCCATAGATGCACTCAAGCCATGGCTTGGTCAATTGAATAGTGACCTAAATCTTTCATGAATTTTCTGCACCTATTTGCCTCACTTCTACCTTCTTCTACCTCCTTTTCAGATTTGAGTTCCAACGGTTTGGGTTCCAAGTTTTGTCCAGATTTTGATCACCTTTTGCCATATCTCCTTGGTCTAAATTAGGGGCATTATGACCATCATTTGAAGGCTTCTTCAGGAGAGGAAGAGAGGCTTGAGCCGCTGCCAAGTGATCATGCTTGGGCAAAGAAGAAAGAGACGAAATGGGTGATGGTTCAGCCAAGTGGTTTCAAGTGTGCCTCTCTTTGTGCCAATCGGTTGAGCTGCCTTGGGGAGGTAATTGGTCAAACAAGCACTTGAGTGCTTTTGAAGCACTTCCAAGGGACAAAAAGGCAAGGGTGGTGGCATGGGAAAGTGAGGCAAATGGGTGCAGAAAATTCATGAAAGATGAAGGTGCAGCCGGTTTAAATTCAACTACACTTACTAAGGAAATATTGGGTTTTTGGCTTTGCTTGTGAAATTTTTTTTGCCAACTTTTAGGTCTGATTTTAGGGGACATCATGAGGGTTGAGTGGTGCACAAAAAATTTTGAAAAATTCGTGGAAGGGGCATGGCTTTGGTAGCTTGTTGAAGGGGTCCCATGGTTTTTTCACCAAGTAGCTGATTGGTGGGTTGTGGTGGCAATGGCATGTCTTTGACTCAAGTGACATGAGTTGGGTTAATTCTAAACTTCAAGGGTTGTATAAGAGTGATGCAAAACAATTATAAAGTCCAAAGATTTCAGATCCTAATTGTGAAGAAAATAATTTAAAGAAAACTTTGCAAAAATCATGATGTTTGGGTTACTATTCAAGTGTGAGATGAATAGTAATTCTTAACTCAAGTTAGAAGCTTAACCATGGTTGGGAGGGATCCCTAGGGCGTATGGTTGAGTTAGGGTGAAAGGGAAACCAATGGTATGGTGTATGTGGGTCCAATTTGGAAGAATGAAATAAAAGACAAGGCTTTGGGCTTCATGGGTTGGACTTTTGTTAGGCCATTTGTGCAAGCCTTGGTAGTGGGCTTTGAAGTGAGCTATTTTATGGACCTTATGTCCAGATTTATAGGGCCTATACTTGGCCTCAATGACCCACTAGACTGGGTTCAAATCTTAGGTCTTTCTTAGGTTGGGCCAATGGCCTATACTCTTACTAAGTTAGGCACAAAGGCTTTATGTCCATTATATTGGGCCTAATTTCTAGTATCCTTTATAAAGGGCTTAGAACCTTATATCTTCCAAGTTGGGCCTAGGGATTTTAACACCTATCCTTAACTCATTACATCCTTAGTGAAATAAGGTCCTAAAGTCTTATGTCCATCATGTAGGGCCTAAAGTCTTGTGTCTCCCAAGTTAGACCTAAGGTCTTTGTATCTATTTTTAGCCCATCTCATCTTAGTAAACTAGGGCTCTTATTAAACCACTCTTGAGCCTTCTAAATCCATCCAACACTTAGCCCATCAATATGCCACGTGTTCTTCCTCTATTAGCCTCTTGGCTTTCTATCACCAACATAAATAATACTGTACTAAAAATTTTAAAATAATACTACTAAACCAATCAAGTTCCAAAACTTTTCTTTTCCTCAAAATCAATATTGCATTAGAATTTTCTAAAAATTCTTCTAAACGCAAAGCATACGACCCTCTTTGTCAACTCAAGCTCCAAAAATATCTTACTCTCAAATAGCCCGACTTCTACTTAGCTAGGGTGAAAGCTACAAGGGTCAAGGCCTAAGGTATTTTTAAGAGGGGTGCTACGGGCGCAAACCAAGTGGCAGAGAGTTTACTCCAAGAGGGTGCACATGCAGGTGAAATATGAATAGCTATCAGGTAGGTTTTATGTTGTTCCTTGAGATCTTAACTATTCTTTCTCTTTGCTTAACATATCAACGAGTTTTTCTTCCTTGTTTCTTTAGATCTAACTATTCTTGTTCTCCGCTTAACATATCAGCATATTTTTCTTTGTAATGGATTTAATGTGGAACTCCGACCTAAGAATCTCATTATTTGTGCTGACCAAACATTATAACTGGTAAAGGGGGTCATGTTCTCTTGAAAGCGGTAAACGTTTCTGCACTGTTTGGAGAAGATTTTGAAAATTGGATGGAAGTGGGAAAATGAGAGGGATCAAGATGGGTCAAGAGAGTAATCAAGATGTTTTGTTTGCCCAAACTAGGAATCTCTTCTGATGAGCTTCACCTTTGTGGAGATGCAGCCTGACACACATCAAAAGAGCAAATGTTGTATATGAGTATTGGTCATTGTATGATGTATTCTGTGCTTGATTTTCGTTAATTTTGATATGTTTTGAATATATTGGTAAATTCTTTTGTTTATGTTGATCTTGTGCAAACCATGGTGACGCTAGACTTTGTTTGAATGATTTTTAGTTTTGTTAAGTTTTCTTGTAACCAGTTTTATCACTTTAATGGATTCTTGTGTAGTGTAACCAATGTTTTTTTTTAACTCTTATTCTAAAGTCGATACTCTTAACCCGCTTTACTTATTAAATAAATAACGTTTTCTGCTCTTACATAATTAGTTTTTTTTTTCTTGCAAAAAAAAATATTATTTGTGGCAAGTTATGCTTGTCAAAAATACATTTTTGTTATATTCAACTTATAGACCAATCATTTGATGTCTCGTCATGAGATATTATTGAGAGAATGATGATAAAAATGAGAATAAATATAATTTTTTAAAAGAAAAGGTAAAAATTAATTTTTCTTGGGAAATAAATGCATTAAGGTCTCGTTTGGATGTTGAGATGAGAAATTTGTGAATAGTAGTGAAGTGGTTTGCAAATAGTAGTGAAATTATTTGAATTAAGATATTTTTTGAAATTTTGGAAAAGAATAGAGAAATGATAATATAACGCATCGTTTTTTTTTTAGGATAAGAGAAATGCATGCATAACTTTTATAAAAAAATTAGTCGCATAATCGTGTGATGCATGAAAAAAACTAAAATTATTTAATAAAAAGCATATACCTTGTTCTTTTAAAAAATATATATTTTAATTTTTGTTTCATATTTATTAAATTTCAAATGGCTGTTTTCATGTGAAGGCTTTGACGATTCTTTTTTCACCGGGATCACTAATAATACGTTCCAATGTCAATTATTATTAGTAAATTTACAGCGCTAGTGATCAACTTGGCGTTTGTTGCATGACTATTTTTGTTAAGGCGTGTTTTGTAGCTGTCACCGTAACCGCTCCCTATTACCTGCAAGAGGAAGAAGGAAAGGGTGGCTGGAGTTGGGTAGCCTCGATCCCGAAGTCAAATATCGTTGGAGTTTTTTTTTAGAATTAATCTTTGCATCATCCTACACACTACACACCATAATTTTTTTTATTTATTTTTATTTGTTTCTCTTATTAAATGTGTATTATATGGATGAAAAATAAAAAAATATAAATGTTTCAAGAAGAGTAAAATAAAAAAAAAAAATTGAAAAAAAATTATAAAAAAATAAAAAACACATTGGTGTGTGGTGTGTAGGATGATGCATAGCAATGCTCTTTTTTTTATGCGAGGGTTTCATCTGAGAGAGTCAGTCTTCCCAAGACATCGGCCTATCGGCTGCCTGTCCTTTCCAGCATCATCCTCACATGTGTTCCTGGTCGTCTCATTAAATGCGAGGGAGGGGTCCCTCTATCTCCCATTAAATGGGCCTTCTTTGCCGGTAGGAAAGATGGGCTTGTTATTCCTCGACTTTGGGCCCCAAGCGGCAACCAGAATTGTTTATTCCCTCCTCTCCTGGCTTTGCCTCGCGTGCTCCCGTGTATCGTCCCACGACCGAGATGGTACGTGCCCTGACCTCACGTTTCACGCTGATGCCGTGGTGCTTTCCCAATAAAGGACGGGGTTAAGCCACACTTGTCCCATCTTTTGACTGGTTTCTCGCTTCCTCTAGTTCTTCCCTCTGGCTTACCCAAATCCCGATTGAAGTCGATGGCTCCCAAATCAACATTGTGCGTAGCTCATACGGGATATCGGAGTACATAGATCTGGAAAGTCCAGGACCCCGGCAAGGGGCTGTGTACTCGGAGGGGCTCGCTGTGAAGGTTGTCCTCAACCCCATGATGTTCGCTAATGGGTTGAGTCTCCCCTTCTGCTATCCGGTGAGGGACGTCTTGCACTTCATTGGGTTGGCTTCGATGCAGGTCCACCCAAACCCTTGGAGGATCCTCATGTCTTGCTGTGTGGTTTGGCGCTTGGTTCTATGTGACACAAACGAAGATTACCCGGATCTTGCAGAGGCAATTCTTCCACACTATCAGATTAGCATTGGGAGTTGTGGGAGTTCCTGGACCTAGCGCATGAGAGGGCACTTAATGCCTGGTCCAAGTGGGATGGTACAGTCAAGGCCTACGCGGGCGTCCACACAAAGGTTTTCTTGCAAGAGTTGTAATGTGCCAACCTTTGCTTCCAAGTCGCATGCCTCTTGAAGGACGCTACTGGGCAGGACTAGGAGATTAGCTGTTGCCAGAGCTATGTCAAGGAGCTCAAGGATGAGCTCAGTGCAGCCCAAGGTAGGTTGTCTCAGTATGCACCCGAGTTGGAAGGGTTGAAGCAGGAGTGTCGGCGACTCGAGAACAAGGTCGAGGCAAGGGACCGACTGATCGTTGGGTCAATGATTCCCTTCAAAGAAGTTGGGAGGAGGTCGCTGCTCACGATGACCAGGTGGCCTTTCTCGGATTCGAACTAGCCTCTTCGCAGGGGGACTTAATGAGGGTCTCCCCCCAACTGGCGGCGGCGAGGGCAGTGTGCAACAAGGCCTTTCTAGAATCGACTGCGTTGGGCAGCGAAGGGGGATTGGGATACTTTGGAAAGGTGTTCCCCCCTCGAAAACCTTCATTTGGGGTAAATATGACGAACTCTTTTAATTACATTGTTGACGAGCAGGTACAACCCTCTTTCTTTCCCTTCGCTCTAATACATAATATGTTTAGAACTGCTCGGCATTCCACGGTCATGGCATCGCTTGCCCTCTGTGTCCTTGAGCCAAGATGTTCCTAGTCTATGGCAGGCTATGACTACGTAGTGTCCCTCCACCTTCGGTTCGAGTTTTCCCTCATCCTGGGTAGTCACTCCCATCTCCCTCATTACTAGGTCTCTTTCTTTAAACAACCAAGGTCTTACCCATCGGTTTTGTATTGGTCCGAGTCAAATTTTTTGCCATTGTCGGCTATGATTGGTTAGTGGATTCCATACCGACATACCATGGTCTTCCACAAGAATCAAGTCACACTGACCGAGGTTATGGTGGCGTAGGGCTCCACTTCGGCCCATTTGGTGAAGTAGTCCACTACAAAGGGTCATGGGGAGATAATGGATATCATCTCCTCTGACGGACAGTGTGGCACGGGTGCATGCGCCTAGCATGCCTTGCAGCTGTAAATGAACTCCTCTGCATCTCAAAAGGCTTGATGCTAGTAGTAGCTTGCCCTTAGTGCTTGCCCCGCAAGGGTTCTTCCGCTTGAGTTGTTGCCACAAACCCCCATGTGTATCTCCGCCATGACATACTGGGCTTCTTCCAGGGAGATGCACCTAAGGAGGGGGGAAGAGAAGCCCCGCTTGTACAGTTTCCAGTCTAGTAAGGTGTAATGAACGGCCTGGTTCCTTACCCTCCTAGCCTCTTCTTTCTGTGTTGGCAACTCCCCTCTTTTTTTAGGAATTGGCCTACCTCTCGGGCCCATTCTGGTGGGGCGTCTCCCAATTCAGTGACCATGGCCCCTATCATGGGGATGTCCACTGCCCGCACAATAGTTTTCCATGGTAGCTAGGCATTGTCCATACCTGACACGGCTCAAGTTAATCCGTTAGCTTACAAGTTATCCCTGCAAGGGATTTGTTTAAAATATCAAAGCTCCAAAATCGGTTGCATTCCTCCCACAGTTGTTGTAGGTAGAGTCGGAGCTTCTCACCTTTCGCTATGTACTCCACCTTGACCTAGTTCACAACCACTTCAAAGTTCACCTTTATCTTCATGTTCACCACATCCATCACCCTCGCAATGGCAAGGCCTGCTAGGAGGGCCTCATATTTTGGCTCATTGATAGTGGTCTTGAAGTTGAGCCTAATCGAGTGGTACGCCTCTTCCCCCTTGTCAAAAAGCACATAAACTCCCACGCCCCTACCCTTCCGACAAGACGACCCGTCAACGTAGACGTGCCATAGGCGGCCCTTCGGTGTCGGGAGGGAGTCCTCCTCGCATGGGCTCGTCATTTCAAAGTTGAAATCTGCCAGGGCTTGTCCTTGATAGCTGTCTAAGGGGTGTAGTCGATGTCAAACTCACTCAGTTCAATCGACCAATTCACTAGGCGCCAGGACATGTCTGGGTGCTGCAAGATCTTTTTCAGTAGTGCATTCGTGCGGACTTTAATGGGGTGCACCTGGAAGTATGGTTTGAGTCGGCAAGTAGCTACCACTAACTCAAACGCCAACAACTCCATGTTCTGGTATCTAGGTTCTGCTCCCATCAACACCCGACTAGTGTAGTAGACAGGGCATTGTGCCTTGCCCTCCTCCCACACTAATGTTGTAGAGATGGCAACGACGGTGACAGAGAAGTAGAGAATCAGGATATAACCCTTCCCCCGAGACCATTTGTCTTAGTAGCGGCGGGTTGGCGAGATACGCCTTAAGTTTGGCAAATGCTTCCTCATAACTGTCATCCCACTTGTGGGTTTTCCGTAACACCTAGAGGAATGGCACGCACTTGTTGATGGACTAGAAGAAGAACAGATTGAGTGCCACTATCCTCCAGGCGAGTCTCTGGAATTCATTTAAGTTATGTGGAGACTTCATATTGTTCATGGCTTGAATCTTCTCTGTCGCCTCTATTCCCCTCTTTGAGACCATGAATCCTAAGAATTCTCCTAACTTGACTCCAAAGGCACACTTCGCCAGGTTGAGCTTCATCTCGTATTTTCAGAGGACCACAAAGGCCTCCCGCAGGTCATCGAGGTGTACTTCAGAATCTTAGGTTTTGACTAGGAGTTCATCAACATACACTGTGAAATCCCTAATTCTTAGTGTTTTTAATTATTATATTTTTTATTATTGGTCTTTTATTTTGAATATGATTATATTACTAGTAGCATTTATTTATTTAACATTATTGATAAAAATGATTTTTTTTTCTTATTTTATTTTCTTTCTATTTTAATTCTTTTGAAGTTGGGCTATGTGTGTAATAAAGGGCCCAGCCCGTGTGGAACTAGGGAACCCAGCCTCTCCTAGTGGAACGACGCCGTTTTAGAGAGAAACCCTAGGGTTTCATCTCTTCCTCATGCGCCGCCCCCTTCCTTCTTTTTTTTTTCTTATGGTTTTTTCTAATTGCTCCTCCTTCCACCTATTGCTGATGCCACCCCTCACCTTCAATCAGAACATGGCAACACAAAAATCACTTTTTGTCATCACCGGCCACCACTTCCTTCCTCCACCTTGAGCCTCCACGACCGTTTTCCTTTTTTTATGAATTTTATCCATGCAGTCGCTCCACATGTCCAAGCCACATCCATTTCCTCTACCACAGCTTGCACCACCGGTGTCTCCTCCTTTACCCGTGAGCCACACTGCCATTCCCGCACTGCCCAAACCCACCAATCACAGTTAAGCTTCAATGGCCATTTCGGTCTATAAATAGGACCGAGATCCACACTTCTCAAATCATTCCAAAAATTGATCCTCTCCCTTCTAAGTGTTTAATTTTGTGTTCTATGAATATTGGTTGTAATTCCGAGAGTTTAGAGTAGCTTTTGCTGTGCGCCGCCCAACCCGCCCTAACAAAACCCTCTCCTCCACCCGCTTGTGATTAGGTCCAAAGCTCATTTCCTAGAAAACCTACTTTTGATCGCTATTTTGTCCTCGTGCCACCACTGCCACCACTGCACTGCCACCTTTGGCAACACATCCACACGCGCGATCTTCCAGAAATTACCCGATTACATTGTGAGTAATTCTCCAAAACATGACCCATGAGGTTTAGAATATCATTATTATAATTGACATTATTTGCAGTCTGATTGGTTTGAGATGGGCCTTGGGATGCTGAAGTGTTGGGATTAAATTGTAGTTGATGTTAGATTTGGGCCTTGGGCCAGATTGGAGGATGGGATTACGTGTGTAGTTTGTGAAACTGTTTTATTTGTGATTTGCTGTAATATTATATGAGTAATCTACCATGTCATCCAATATCTATCAGTCATGCATATTTATCGTTTTATAATTTATTGTGCTATGAAGTCATATTGTCTGTTTGGAAATTGTGACTGATTATACTATAACATGAGGGTGAGTGCATACAACAACCCCAAGCTGAGATGGGAAATTATCTCAGTAGAGCTCCTCTGGTCACTCGGGCGCGAAATAAACTAATGTGACGTCCCCTGAGTTGTCGTCAGGCGACAAAGGGAATGTACGAGACAATAATGCTCTCATACCGATTATGTGGCCTCTCGTTGGTGGGGTTAGAGGATGCTTGGCCATGTATGCGTCGGGCGCGAAACTAGGCATCGCTTGTTGTGAAGTCACATGCACAAACGTTACCTGTGGTGTGATGATGGGAGCTAGGGTTTGCGGATGGTCCATAGGGGAGACCATTGTGCATGCATAATAAAATAAATGAATATGTTTGGGCCAATGAGATTTTTGGCTTGAGTGATTAAAAGTGTAGTTTTGGGAAAAAGAAGTGGATTTGTTTCCTGTATGTTTTACTGTGTGGTTGTAGACGTGTTGGTTATATTAATGTGTTTTAAATCTGTTAGATGTTGTTTTGGTTGATTACTTGCTGAGAAGTCATAATCTCATTGTGGTGCTTTTACCCTTCAGTTTCGTCTTATGGAATTGTAGATTTTGACGCAGAGAATGAGTATGAGTCTGAGGGACCTGCTCCGGCAGAGGCATAACTTGCTGACAGATATGGGATTTGTTTCCCTTATGTTATGTTGTCTCTTGTTATTTAATTTACTTGTCGGATGATTGCATAATTCTCATTGAGGATATTTGTTGTTTTACTATTTTAAACTTTCTGGTACTTAATAAGAATTCTTTTTTCATTTTTCTGCTATGATTATTATATTGTACACTTATTGCATGTTGTACATACTCTGAGGCTTGATTTGGGTAGTGAAAGTGTTTGAGAATGTTTGTGAATAGTAGTGAAAAAGTAATAATAGAATATTGAATAGTAGTAAAAAGTAGGTAAAAAGTAATGAATAGTAGAAAAAGTAAGTGAAAAGTAATAATAAAGTAAAGAATAGTAATAAGAGTGTTTGAGAGTACCTGAGGTACTCTCGGTACCCAAACAAGGCCTGAGCACTTGTCATTGGGGTGCGTGATATGTGTGGTCACCATCCCGATGTCACGAACTCCAACTACAGAAATGCTTTAACTCACTACTCAGCACAAATTGCACAGCACAAAACTCCTTTTTCAAAGATAAAGCAGGCTCAATAACTTGTCTCTGTTCCATACAAATTTTCTCATTTATCAACTTGTTTCTCCTAAACCAAAAACCCCATGCTACCAAGAACAGTACAACTAGATCATCATCCCTACCACCCTCATGTATCTTAGTTGCCATATCCATAACTAACAATTCATTGCCCAACACTCCCACCATAGGCAATAAACTATGCCAGTAAAGTCTAATCTGAGTGCAGTAAAATAAGGCATGAGGAAGGGTTTTAGTACCTATTTTGCAGAAGCAACATACATCCTCTATTGGCACATTCTTTTTTTTCAAATTTGACAGAGTTGGGAGCCCATCTTTACATGCCCTCCAAGCAAACACCTTAACCTTATGAGGTATCTTCATCTTCCACAGGGCCCTCCACAAAGACTACCCTCTACTAGTTGAAGAGCATTCCCCTATACTTTCTTGCAGTTACCTTCTAATAAGTCTGTATGCACTTTTTATAGTAAAAATACCACTCGCATACTTTTTATAGTGAAAATACCACTCCTTTCCTGCGCCCATAAGCACCTATTTGGTTTATCTCCATGGGCTATTACAATTTTTAAAATATTAGAGACAACATTTGGATTGAAGAGGGCCCGAATCTTCTCTACATTCCACCATCTTGAACCAGCATTCCCTATATTCTCAAAAAGACTGTCCACTATCTCCATATCCTCCTCTGACCTTATTGCACCAGCACCCCTTAAGAGATTTGTATGTCCTGGGACCCAACTTTCAAACCACAACTTAGCAGTTTTGCCATCACCAATCCTCCACCTACATCATTTCCATAACCATTTCTTTGCTATCCATATCTCTCGCCAAGTAAAGGAGGGATTGTGACCCAACCTAGAATCAAAAAGTACTTTGTGGAAAGTACTTTGCCTTGTATATCCTATAGATCAGTGAGTTTTCTGCCTGTAGGATCCTCCAACTCTGCTTGGCAAGAAGAGCCATGTCAAAGGATTGCAAGTCCTTGAAACCCAGCCCACCTTTAGCTTTTGGTTCACACATTTTTTCCCAACTAAGCCAATGTATTCTCCTTTCATCCTTCTTTTGACCCCAATAAAACTTCGCCATCATGGATTCCAGTTCTTTACATAAAGTTCCAGGTAATAGGAAGCAGCTCATCGAGTAAGTTGGAATTGAGAGAGCCACAGCCTTTATAAAATTTCCTTGCCCCCCTTGAGATAGAAGTTGGTCTTTCCAGTTTTGCAATTTACTCCAAACTTTCTACTTTATTTCAGAAAAAACCCTTGTTTTTTATCGACCTACCATGGGAGGAAGGCCTAAGTACTTAAACTGTTGAACCTCAGTAACCCCCCACACCTACAGAATTTCCTCCTTTACTGCATTTGATACATTATTTGAGAAAACCATAGTTGTTTTCTCTTTGTTTATCTTCTAACCCGAAACCTTCTCATAGATATTTAGAATCCTTTGAACAGTTATGTTTTCTTCAACATTTGCTTTGTAGAAAATTACACTGTCATCTGCAAACAGCAGATGGTTAACTTGAGGAGCCCTTCTAAGCCCCTTAAGCACTTGGTTTCTCTCAGCCTTCTGTAGTAAGGCAGTTAGCCCTTCTGTCCATAATAAAAATAAATAAGGAGAGATGGGGTCTCCTTGCCTCAAACCTCTACTAGGGACAATAGGTCCTTTTGGCTCACCATTTATCAGCACAGAAAAGCTTACCGTAGTAACACACTTCATAACCATATCAACAAACTTCTTATCAAACACCCAAGGCAACCATAATAGTTTCTAAGAAGCTCCACTCAACACAGTTGTAGGCTTTACTCATATCGAGTTTAAGTGACATATACCCTTGCTTACCTACTGTTTTGTGCTTTAAATAATGAATGAGTTCATAGGCTACAAGGACATTGTCAGTAATAAGCCTCCCCGGCACAAAGGCACTCTGTGACTCAGACACAACCTCAGGCAGTATTTTCTTCAATCTATTAGCAATAACCTTTGAGATCAGCTTATACACCACGTTACATAAGCTGATTGGTCTAAAGTCAGCAACATTTTCATTGACTTTCTTCTTTGGAATCAAAGTAATAAATGTGTGGTTCAAGACAGAAGGAAAATCACCCGTTTGTAAGGCTTTTAAGACTACTGTTGTCACTGCTTTTCCAACTACGTGCCAATATTTCTGAAAGAAAATTGGTGCCATTCCATCTAGACCTGGAGCCTTTGAGGGGTTCATCTCTTTCAATGCATCAATAACCTCATTTTCAGTATAGGGCCTAGTCAAATCTTCATTCATCAAATCTGTCACCCTTCCATCTAAACATTCCAAGAAATCTGTTTGACCCCTCTCCTCAGTAGCTGAGAACAAATTCTGAAAATACTTCAAAATGATCTTGTCTTTTTTCTCCCCTTCCTGCCATTCACCATTAGCATTTGTTAATCTCTTAATGCCATTTCTCCTTCTTCTATGAGAAGATTTTGTGTGGAAGTGTTTAGAATTCTGGTCCCCCTCTTTTAACCAAAGTGTGCTTCTCTATCACCATGGGTGGAGCCAGTCTCTTGTAAGTATTGAAGTTTTTGCTTAGCTTTTTTTAATTGATACTGGACCTTGCCAAAAGACACACGATTCCACACTTCCAATTTCTGGCTGCAATTAGAAATCATAGCCATCACCTCTTCCATATCACTCCCATCAGCATCATTCCTCCATGAATTTTCAATAATCATTTCACACACTTTTTCCCCTACCCACATGGTTTCGAACCGAACCAATCTCTGTCTTGGTCTTGGCAGTGCTCCCCTTTCTAGCTCTAACCAAATATGGAGGTGATCAGAGGAGGCCACAAAACCATGAGTAACAATAGCTTGTGGGAAACAGGTCCTCCAATTAGTGTTTGCCAGAAAATGATCTAGTCTTTCACTGATACACTACACCCCCTCTCTTCCATTACACCAAGTGTATTGTGGCCCTTTAAAGCCTAAATCTCTTAAGGTACATTGATTAATCATATCCCTAAACTCCCCCATCTGTTTTTCAAGCCTCCTTCTACCACTCCTTTTTTCATTGAGACTAACTAATTCGTTAAAATCCCCAAAAACTACCCATGGCTCTCTCTTCTGTATAAAGATTTAATCAAATCCCAAACCACATGCCTATACTTTGTATCCGGATGCCCATATACACCAGTGATAAACCAACACTCATCACCATTTCTATGAGACCAGATTTAATACAGGCATCAATATGATTCCTAGAGTAACTCAAAATTGTAAGCTTAATATCTTTTTTCCACAATAGTACAATTCCACCACTTCTCCCTTCACAATCAACAGCTAAACAATTAATAAAACCAAGTTTTAACTTACATTTCTCCATAGCACGAGCTTTCAGTCTGGTTTCTTGTAAGAAAACTACATCGGGCCCTTCCTTCATGACTAAGTCTCGAAGAGATCGAATGCCACGTGGGTTCCCAAGCCCCCGGGCATTCCAGCTGAGGAGTTTCATGGCTCCTGGCGGGGCTGAACGTCAGCCACCGCCAATATCTTCTCTTTTTCCTCCCTTCAATCTTCATCCCCCCTCCCATGTGACTGGTTCTTCTTCGCAACTCTTTTCTCTTCTCCTTCTATCTCGGCAAGCTCTTTTCTTTTTTTTTTACCGTTACTTTCTTAATCAAAGCAGCATTCTGGGTCAAAGTTGGGTTGCTAAAACGAGGACAGCCGTTTCCACTTACGGGCTTCCTTTTCATTGGGCTTTTGCACACTTCGTGTTACTGGACTCTCCACCACAATCCCTAGGCTCTTCCCCATATTTACAGCCCATTTATTTTTCAGCAACGATAGATCATCTCTCTACATCGATCCCTCACCTTTCTGCCTGAACTCCATAACCACCACTTCTTCTGTCCTTTTGTGCGCACGTTCCCTGCATTCCGTTACCTCCTCATCTGTCTGCATTCCATTGGTCCCCCCCTCCTTTACAAGAATATTCCCCACGGTTTTGGAATCCTCCATGTCATTCCGCCCTCTTCCATTGGTACCGAGGTATCTGTCGCACCGCCCTATTCTGTCATACCGCCCTTTTCATCCTCATTTGTAACAGTCCCCGGATTAGGCACCAGAGCTACCTCCCTTTTGGCAAAAGCTTTCCATCGAGGTTCCCCCACCTCTAGTTCCATAGCCATCTGCTCTCATCCATATGCCATAGGGAAACTCGTGTTTCTCATCTCCGCCTGAGCTAACCCCCCCTCAACTCACATTCCTTGTGCCCATGTCCCAATCGGCCACAACAATAGCAAAAGTTTGGAAGACGCTCATATGAGAATCGAATCCATTCTCTTGTCCCCAAACCAAAATTTATCAGCTTCCCCCTGAGAAGATGCTTTGTTATATCCACCTTTACTCTTACTCGCATAAAATCTCCCCATACCTTTTCCCCCGTCACAAAATCCACTTCCACGACCTCCCCAATCCTGCTTCCTATCAGCTCACCAATATACTCATTCCTTGCTCCAAGTGGTAACCCATGCAAGCAAACCCAAAACAGGGCCTCTGAAAGTCGTATCTGGTGGACTGGTTGAAGTCCTTCCACCTATTTCAGCAGTACCATGTGTTTGTCAAAATACCAAGGACCATCCCGAACCACTCGCTCCTTATCTTTGATATTACCAAATTCAACAAGACTCAACGTAGAGGTCAAATCCTGAAACCTAACATTCTTCATCAGCCTCCAAATCCTCCTCATCGTCTGTTTAAAAGCTTCTCTATTGTAATGTCTTACTGTTAATACTTGTGTAATCAAGCATAACCCTCCACCACTGAAAGCATCTTCTAGCTTATGAGTCTCCACTTGAATCTCCTCCAGTTCCTGATCTGTAAGAGCCAATCGTTTATATAGTTCCTCCAGATTCTCCTCCATCGTGAGAATCGGAGTCCGTCCGTATAGAAAATAAGGGTTCAGACCACTTGTATAGGCCAGGAGAGAAAAAAACCTCTACTCGGGTTAGAGACCTAGAGAGGATTCATAATCATTATAGTCTATACACAGTAAATACAGATATAAAGCGAGAAACGAGAAACAGTCCTACAATCTAAGGAAGGAAGACCTGCCTGTCATTGATTTTGCTCTTTCTACACTGCTTTGGGGCAAAATGCTTCGAACGTGGTGTGTTAGCCTTCTGATCAAAGGTCTTCGCGTCCACTTTTACCCTCAATTCCCCTGTATAACTTTTGTATTTTGTTTGAAAAAGTTGTAATGATTAGGTAATGATTATATGAAAAAGTTAAAAATTTAAAATTGAAATATGTTTCTATTTGTTATCCAAATCAAGCCTAAATCTTTGGATCATTTTTTTTTTCGCTTTTTTTAGTAATAGCCCAATTTCGAAAAGAATAAAGAAAATTAGAACTAGTGACTGAACTTTGGACAGTTTTTTAAGCACATTTAGCACAAAATTATTAGCTACGTGAGTACAGAATTGCATGCATGAATATATTGGATGTGAAAGCCAAACAAAGGAAAGACAGAAATATAGCATGACTTTACCTCTTACAACAGGGTTTCTCCCCTCATATTCTCCTTCCCTGTCTTTCCCTTTTTCAACGCAGGTTCTTCCCACAAAGTGCAACCACTTCCTGTATAAGAACTGCAGTTTGAATTCTCATCATTCCTATCCATACTACTTGTTTGTGCTACCGTAAACATTGAACCCTCTGGCTTCGGAACCTTTTGATTAAAATATGAAATGTGGCTTATATTGTATGTCCCAATTCCTCCGGGAAGAATGTGCTCAACAGAAGGAGGCGGTGCCTGCTTTTCCACAGTCTATATCTCAATTCCAGTTTCCTCCTGCTTTGCACTGCCATTTCCAGTCCGCTCTAGAGGTTGTAGGAAATCATGAGTTTTGAGGTATCCTCCTGTTCATGCATTAAGAAACAAAGGTCCCCTTACTTAGATTTGGATTACACCAACTATATATGTTGTGTGGTGTAAAACACACAAGTTTCTAAGGAATGGTTTGGTTATACAAAATTAAACTATCTTATCTCATCTTATATAATTATTACAACTTTTTTAAATTCTCACATAAAATATAATAAACAATTCAGCTTTTTCAAATATCAAAACAAAAATAATATTATAAAAATATTTTATTCAACTTTCAATAAAACATCTCAGCTCATCTAATTTGAATTGCATAACCAAACAAAATTATATTTCTAACGTACGTAAATCTTCTAGTATTTTTGTTCAATTTCACAATTCACATGGGTGTTATACATATTGGACAAAATATATCCTATGCATGGAATATGCGGATCTGATAAATTTGTCAACCTTATCCAATTGATGGACTTCGTGTATGTAAAGGATCGATTCTCTTACACGTGCTTTTTAAAGGCCTCTTCTATCTATTTAAGAAAAATAAGCAACTTACAGTGTAAAATTAAAATTCATTTAAAGTGTTGTTTAATGGTGTTTTTTTTTTTTTTCCATTTTGTTGTTTAAAGAAATGATTAGTACTAAGTCCTAAATAGACAAGTCTCGAGCAATCCGTTTATAAAAATTGGACTTCACCTCAAAAAGTACAAAAAAAAAAAAAAAAAAAAAAANCATTGCTCGTATTGATTAATAATGTTGAACCTTATCGATCCAGCTAAAGCATCCCTATGGAAAAAACCTCCAATATACCCAAAACCGTGCATAAGGTAATATGAGAAAACTCATAATGCAGAATTAAATCCAAAATATCTGATCCAAAGATTAATTAGGGTATAATTACTGTTCTTAAACAGTATTTTTTTCCCCTGCAATTGTAGTGTATCTGTGCAGTATCCCCGTGTAAATATGAAAGATCATCTCAAGTACAAAGTCCACCCTTTGACTAACAACTAGGTTGTTTCCTGCCGTACAAAGACCTTACTTTTATACTCCATAAATTTCATGTTAAGACCATGCTTGAGGAACTTTTTTATCTTAGCTCTTTGCATTAATATAATTCTTGCAAGAAAAATTAAACTTTTTGGGGAAGGTGGATGTATACTACTAAACTAATGCTCCTGGTAACACCTTTGTAGAAATAGGCTATCTATATTTCTTCAGCAAGTTTATCAGAAAAACACAAATAAACCTTCTTATTATGCCTTTCTATTTAAATACACATATATTGACGTGTAAATATATGTGTTTAAATAATAGAATAAAAATGATAAATCACATATTGATATGTGGTATATAAATCGTTAAAATCTGTTTCTGACGATGAGTACAAATTGTTAAGCAATTTGGGCACGGTATCATTTAACGGTGCACCTGGGCCGGGCCGGACGTGACCCATCAAATCATATGTTGAAATCCTGATGGTCCCATCAGGACCCACCCAGATGGGCCAAAATGCCCGTTGGGAGCTAATTGCTAAATGTTAACCTCTTCCTTTTTCGGGTTCGGCAACCCAACTGGCCCACTACATTCATTAGCCCAGATCCATGATTCAATGCCCATCACGTGCGCACACAAATTGTGGATAGGTACTTTGAAGTCGTTTAATTTTTAAATGACTTTTATTTTCCTTAATCACATATATATATAAATAAAATGTTTTTAAGTGTTTAATATAAATAATTATTTAAAATATGAATATCACACGACAAATTTAGAATCGAAATTATTATAATTCAAAGAGAAAATAAATTTGTTTTTTAATTTTTTGGGATCTTAAATAACAGGGAAAAATTATTACCTTGGGATGGGTGGTGGTCTTGGATCTTGTAGGGCAGTAGAATGACTGCACAGTGACAGAAAGTCATGCGTTGGTTTTCGTCCTGTACCCAAAAATATTTTTCAATAATAATAATTATAATAATATTGAATAATAAAAAATACGGAAATTATTCCAAAGGCCAAAGAAGAGGATTATTTCTATGCTACCATCGGATGAATCATTAAGTAGTGCAGTACACAAAAATAATTGTTTATAGTATAACTCTTTGAGAGACCATCTAATTAGAATCATATATTCTTGAGTAGTTTTCCTGAGTTTTCATATTTTTTTTATAAGAAAAAGGTTCTTTTTATTTCCTTAATTTCATCGTTGTTGATGATTAATTGTACATTTAATCCTGAATTCTATGCTTGTTTAGGGGTTTATAAGAACAACGGTTACCAGATGGTCTCATGCAATGGAGGACTCAATCAAATGAGAGCGGCGGTGAGTGGAAGCGAGCACACCTCAGTTTTATATTGTTCTTTTGTTAGCCCCTTCAATTCTGTCAGGCAAGAGTAACAGAACAGTGGAAGTTGCAAATCTTAAAACATCCTTGAAACATTATACTTTCATATGATACAGAAGTACAAAGGCCAACCTTTGGAAATTCAAAAGCTGCGCTGCAGAGTAAATTTTAGTGCTCTGAGATTCACTTCTCAAGATAGAGGAATTGGGTAGAAGGCTTATCAAGCTTTTTAAGGCAAAATGGTCATTTCCTAGTCTTTTACTTATAATTTGCTAACATTTTTATGTTAAATGTTTTCTGAAACTTGTGATCATATTGGGATCCGATCTCACGTACTAATGCAAAATGCTGGCTATAGACTAATTGTATATTTAGATCGCGTGGATTCTAAAAGGTTCCACACATCAAATTCGTGGCTGAGGTTTCAGGCTAAGATCACAACACTTGTCGGTCATATAACTCGATCATAATCATGTTTCTAAAAAATGTGCATGTCGATCTGGCTCAAATATTTAAAAACCTATATAATTCTTAGTGCATTTTACATGTTACAATCTGTGGGTATTGTTAGGAAAAGAGAGTCCCCTTCACCTCATTACAAGAAATCGGTCATTTTCAGCATTTTTAAGATCGCCGCAAATACTTTTTATTTGCGGCAATTTTTATGTCGTCGTTGAATTCCAACGCAAAGTTGAAATTTGAATAGGGAGAATTTACTGTTTTCTTTTTCGCAACGACTTTTAACCTATTGCGGCGATGTTTGTCGTCGCAATAGGTAATTTCAACTGTAGCGGCATTTACTTTTCGTCGAGCAGGATAATCGACGCAATAGATATGTTTTACGGCAAAAATTATCGTCGTTAAAAGCCATATTGTCGCCGCAAAAGAGTTGCCGACTCGGCCAATTATTGGTTATTTCCAGTGAGAGATAAGCACGGAAATAATGTGTTTTCAATATCCCCGCGGGAGCCTTATTTTTCCCACGCTTCCCGATACTCCCCCTCTCTCTCTCTCTCTGATCTCTTTCTCTCTCTCTTTTGTTCTCGACTGCGATTGTCGACTCCGGTGCGATTGTCGCCGCCTCCCCGACGCCAGTGAGTTGGTATTTCATATTTTTGGTCTCCATCCATCTCTCTCTCTCTCGTCTTCGCAAAGTGGTTTCCGATTGCCAGTGCCGCCGGCTTCTCGCCGCCTCGCCAACACCGGTGAGTTTCTCTTTCACTAGTTTAGGCTCAATCGATCTCTCTCTCTCTCTAACCGCCGCTCGGTGACCCCCTTCTCTCTACATAGAACAACCATTTTCGTTTTTCATTACTATGATTTGGTTGCATTAGGTCATGAGAAATGTTTTCCATTCACAGAGCCCTAAGGAATTGAGCCCCTATGTGTCCCTAATTTCTTGCCTAATTTCAACCTAATTTCTGTAGTTTTCTTTATAATTTCGTGTTACACAGTGTTATATAGTGTCTGTAGTGACGTTATAATTTTGTGGGAATGAGATTTTCATTTTTTAATTTGTAGAAGGTGTTCACAATAATCGTACGTGTTTAGGTCTATACCAATTGCTTTTCTTTATGGGTTCACATTTGATTTCTACTTGACCATCTGTGAGTGTGTCTTGATCTAGATGTGTGTAAGTAAGCATATGAACTGTAGATTATCCTATCTGTGAGTAGTGGGGATGCTATAAGGATAGAAAAGAAGGGATTTTTATATTCGGTTGTTAATCATGCATAGGTGTCTCTCTTGTATATGTCCTGTGTACATAGGCTATACCAATTGCTTTCTTCAAAAAAATTCTTGATTACTTTTAAAAGATTTTTTAATCTAATTACAGCGAAGCTCATTTTATCTGTTTAAACTTGGCTATCACCTATGGTGTTTCCACTATTGCTTTTTAAGTAACTTCAATCTCACAGTGAGAGAAGGAAGACTTTGGTCTGAATAATTGTGCCAGGTTTTGGCTACCGACTTTACCATGTACCGGTTAATAGGTTTTCTGTTGGTAGCCATATTCTGTGAAAATGAAATGATAATGCTGTCCTCCATCCTGCAGTTCTCTTGATAATGTTCAATAAAGCAGCCCTTTCTTCTTACAATTTCCTGTGTGCAAATGTCATCACACTTTTTCAGGTAGTTCATCTGCTAAAATCGTCTTATTGACCATGCTTTATATCCTTGAGTTGTAACTATTAAGTTGCTTGTGCTAACAATATTCTATGAACTTATCACTTATTTTAAATTATGATTTCAATTCAATTCAAATTTGATGATCCTTTTCATTTTTTTTAAACCAAAAAACTTCAATCTCACAGTGAGAGAAGCATTCCCCTTCTGTTGTTGCCTGGTATGCAACCTTTGGTATTCTTAGTTTTTCACAATGATCATGTCATCAATGTTATTGGAAGCTAGAAAGTGGTTAATTAAGTGCTGTTTCAAGATTAATGCATGACTGTATGCATGAGTGTGCATGTGAGCTAAGTATCAAAGAGAAAAGGGTTCAAGTATTATTTTAATATTTTGAATTTTATAATAACGAAACTACCTATCAAATAAATGAATTATCTCAAATTTATTCTACGTATTTGGAAAAAAAACTTTTTTGTAGGCTTAATCTAACTAATTCAAGCTAACAAGATTTTAATCTCTGTAAATTCTCATTTGCAAGCTAGATATGGCTTCCAATGGGGCGTCAGGAGGTATAGTGGTGATGTGGGATAGACGAGTGGTGGAGAAATTGGAGGAATTCATAGGGAGCTACACGGTAGCGTTCACTTTTAAGAATGTGTCAGATAACTTTTTGTGGGCTTTTGCAGGAGTCTACGATCCCAACTTAGACAGTAATAGATACTTGTTGTGGGAAGAATTAGCCGGAGTTACTTATCAAAAAACAGAATTAGCCGGAGTTAACAGTTGGTGGAACCTCCCATGGTGTATAGGGGGAGATTTTAACGTTATTCGTTTTTCGAGCGAGTCATTCAGAAATAGAAGAAGGCGGCCAACTATGATAGATTTCTTTGCTTGTATCTCTGACTTGAATTTGATAGATTTGCCTCTAGCTGGGGGCCCTGCCACGTGGGCTAATAATCAGTCGTGGTCCCGGTTGGATCGCTTCTTAATTTCGTCAGAGTGGGAAAGCCACTTTCTAGATGTATGGCAAAAGCGCATGCCTCGTATTGGGTCAGATCATTGGCCAATTTTGCTAGACTGTGGTGGCATCAGAGGAGGTCGACGGTACTTTAAATTTGAAAACATGTGGTTAAAATCTAACGGCTTTGCTGAAAGAGTCAGACAGTGGTGGTCCTCGTACCAGCTTTAGGGCACCCCTAGTTTCATCCTTGTTGGTAAATTGAGAATGTTGAAAAAAGATTTGAAGCTGTGGAATAAGCCCTCTTTTGGTGATCTAGGGGTAATCAAGAAAGACAAGTTAAGGGAGATTCAGGAATTTGAGAGACTTCAAGAGACCAGAGCTCTTACCTCGGATGAAGTAGCTCAGAAGACTTTGTTGGATGGGGAGTTAGAGAGAATTATCTTATTTGAAGAGATTTCTTGGCGGCAAAAGTCAAGAGCATTGTGGCTCAGGGAAGGAGACCGAAGCACGCAGTTCTTCCATCGAGTAGCAAATTCCCACAAGAGAAACAACAATATAGAGATGCTGAAAATTGCAGGTGTTGAGTGTAGAGAAGAATCTGCTATTCGTGACCATGTAGTTGGCTTTTATGAGCAACTTCTAACTGAATCTACGAGTTGGCGGCCGTCCCTGGATGGCTTGGAGTTTGACTCTATTGGACCGAGTGATGTGTCGAGGTTGGAAAAGGCCTTTGAGGAAGAGGAGGTTGTTGAAGTAGTAAGGAAAATGGTTAAAGATAAGGCACCAGGGCAAGATGGGTTCTCTATGGGATTTTTTCAAGAGTGTTGGGACGTTGTGAAGGAAGATATTATGAAGGTATTTCAAGAATTATTTGTAGCTGGAAAATTCGAGAGAAGCCTAAATACCACATTCCTTGCATTGATTCCAAAGAAGGCGGGGGCAAACGAGGTAAAGGAGTTCCGGCCAATTAGCTTGGTGAGTGGAGTCTACAAGATCATTTCTGAAATGTTAGCAAATCGACTAAGTGAGGTGGTGGGGAAGATCATCACCAAGCCCCAAAACGCCTCTGTGAAAGGTAGGCAAATCTTAGATGTAGTACTTATTGGTAATGAATGCCTTGACAGCAGAATGAAGGGAGGCACACCAGGGATCATTTGCAAGCTAGATATGGAAAAGGCGTACGATCATGTCAACTGGGATTTCCTTCTCTATCTTCTTGGGAGATGTGGATTTGGAGAGAGGTGGAAAACATGGATCCGTTGGTGTATTTCAACGGCGAAATTCTCTGTTTTGATTAATGGTAGCCCAGTGGGTTTCTTCCATAGTTCGCGAGGTTTAAGACAAGGTGATCCGTTGTCACCTTTGTTGTTTGTTATTGTGATGGAAGCATTAGGCAGGATGATTTCAGCCTTAGCACATAATGGTTTTATGGAGGGCTTCTCAGTTGGAACCCCGGATAGGGGGATCATTAACATTTCTCACTTATTATTTGCAGATGATACTCTTGTGTTTTGCGAACCAGATCCAAGTCAGTTGCGTGCATTGAAGGCGTTGTTGTTGTGCTTCGAAGCCGTTTCTGGGTTAAAAGTGAACTTTGATAAATCCGAATTGGTGCCAATTGGAGTGGTGCCAAATGTTCGACAGCTGGCCAATATATTGGGTTGTAAGATAGCCTCCCTCCCTTTGACCTATTTGGGACTTCCGCTGGGGGTAGGAGCACGGTCACTCTCTTTATGGGAGCCAGGAATTGAGAAGATTGAAAAGAGATTTGCAAGTTGGAAAAGAATGTATTTGTCGAAAGGTGGTAGGCTCACTTTGATAAAGAGTACACTGTCTAATTTACCGACATACTTTCTTTCATTATTTCCTATACCAGCTATTGTGGCACACAGAATCGAAAAACTCCAACGTGATTTTTTGTGGGGAGGTTTGGGGGAGGAGTTCAAATTTCACCTGGTCAAGTGGGAGACAGTATGCCATCCCATATCCAACGGTGGTTTGGGCATTAGAAATGTGAGGACTTTCAATCGGGCATTACTTGGCAAGTGGTTGTGGAGATATAGTAATGAACCGAATGCCTTGTGGAGAGGGGTGATTGGGTGCAAATATGGCGATTTATGGGGGGGTTGGAGCACTGAAGAAGTTAGAGGTACGTATGGATTGGGCCTGTGGAAACATATTAGAAGAGGTTGGCAGGTTTTTCTTCGACACATTCGTTTTCAGGTGGGCAACGGTTCCAAGATTAAATTCTGGAAAGATATATGGTGCGGTGATAATGCTCTACAAGATCGTTTTCCCTCACTATTCCATATTGCTAGTGCCAAAGAAGCTTTAGTGGCGGATGTCATGGGGATGGTGAGTGGACAAGTTCACTGGGACATCAGCTTTAGTAGGGCAGCACAAGATTGGGAGATGGACAATTTTGTTGATTTTTACAGCCTTTTGTATTCTGTGAAGCCAAGCAATCAACAAGATGGCTTGCTGTGGCTACCCGCCCGGAAAAATGTTTTCTTGGTTCGCTCATTTTATAAGGTTCTCACCCAAGAGGCCAACATTCAGTTTCCGTGGAGACGGCTTTGGAAGCATAAGGCGCCCCCCAAAGCTATTTTCTTTGTGTGGACAGCAGCAATGGGCAAGATACTGACTATTGATAATTTGAGGAAGAGGGGGGTTATCATAGTAGATTGGTGTTGCATGTGCAGGGGAGAGGGAGAGTCGGTAGATCATCTCCTATTGCATTGCAAGGTTGCTAAGGCTTTGTGGTATGCGGTACTGAGTAGAGTTGAGTTGGCTTGGGTTCTGCCGGAGAATGTGGTGGCAGCGTTGGCCAGCTGGCCAAACATTGGAGGAATGAATCAGATCAAAGTAGTTTGGAGGATGATTCCAGTGTGTATAATGTGGTGCTTGTAGCAAGAACGTAATGCGCGGACATTTGAAGACAAGGAGAGAACGCTAGAGGAATTGTTAACATCATTTTATAGCACTCTTTGTACCTGGGCTATTGCTATTGATTTTAACGGCATGGCCCTTCATGACTTTCTTGTCTCTGCCATGTCCTCTTAGTGAGGGCTCCTTATTGTATATACTGGGCTAGGCCTATTCTTTAAGCAATATAATTTTCTTACTTATCAAAAAAAAAAAAAAAAAGATAAGGGTTCGAACAAACTTTCATGACCTTTAGTTCATTTGTTGTGAAAGAAATTATTTGGACTCGCCCGTGCTCAATATGAAAATCTAGCTATTTCTGTAGGAATCATATGTGGACCAATCTTGCTGATCTTGACATCAATCAGAGGAGACCTAGAAGTGGCACTAAACTTCCCTCATATATTCTCCCCTGGTATTCAGGTGCATGTTATATCACAGAAAGAATGTTATGCTTAGATGTTTTCAGGTGCATTATCGACAACAATGTATGGTTTTAGTTGCCTCATCTGTGATGCATATGGTTGAATGGATTATCAATTAGCGATCCTACCTATTGATCTAATACCCAGTCCTCTGCTATAAAGATCCAAATCTGGTATATTTGAGTGAGATTTGTAATTTTCATGATGATAAATTCATAGGGAGCACTTATAATATGAAACTGGAGTAGGAGTTCTTGGATCAGTACTATTTATCAATAATTCGGCTTTTGATTATTGGTGGTACCTGTATCTCATTTGCTTTCTTCCAGAACTCATCATTTACTGTGGGGCTAGAAGTCTCACCCTTCCAATTCTGTTTCTCTCATTTGTGATAAAAAAAATGTTGCACTTTGAACTGTAAACTTCCCATCCTTTTTGAAATTCCATATCTGGTTTTCTTCAACCCCCACCATCTTACGTTTAAGTTGTTGCATATTAATTTAGCTTGTTAAATATAAAAAATTGAATTCAATCAGGGCCGCAATTTTAGTTGTATTCATCAATTATAAGCTCACAGACTTTTGAATATATATGTTGAGAATCTTAACTAAGGATATGAACTCAATAAGACAAAAGACTTTTGAGGTTGCTGGGGATGAATAAAACAAATCCTCAGCTTCTCGAGAATGTGGTTAGACATGACCCCAACCTGTTGTTTAACATCCCTAGAAACATTGGGCCTTAGGAGCATCATATATGTTTTTTTTCACATGATCCAAAAGAAATAGCTCGATTGGTTTATTTTGTCTGAAATTACTTCGCTATGACTCTTTTATGCTTTGGACTACAATTCAGGTTTGTACAGGTTAGGGAAATCGTTGCAGTGTTGGATCTTGATGTCCTATTTTATCCTTGCCTGAAAAATGGTCCCAAATTTCGCCCCAAAGTTTCACATATCAGTGAAAAAAAACAGTTCCCTTACATGGTTAGAATTATTATTATTGTTATTATTTGGTATTGGGTTCTTATTTTATTCCTCTCATCCTCACTTCTAAGAAGGAAAAGAGTGCACGTATGTTACTTGTCAAAAAGCAAAAAAGGAAAAAGACTACACAAGTTAAATTATAAGCAAGAGAAATCCTAAGTTGTTGATGTCTTGAAAAGTCCATTGGAACATGATTGAGAAATGAGAACCACAAAATAAGTTAAAAGTAACTTTTCATTTCAACATAATCAGTCTCTGGTTTTCCATAGCTTCTTTTTGACATGCTTAGTTATCAGATCTTGAGAATATGATTTCTGAACGCTGATGCAGTCACAAGTGGATTGGAAACTGGTTTGAGAATTTCTTTAGCCAGGAGCTTATGCTAATGCTTTTAACAAGGAAAAATTAAGGAATACAAAGTGGACTGATTAGAGATTTGTATGATTAATAAAGAAAACCAAGGTGACTAAAGTGGAAGCTAAGCTGCAAATATCTTTCTCTGATGCAGGTGGTTCCAAACACAGGAGTTGCGATGTATGAATCAGATGACATAATCAAGTATCTGGTTGGAAAATATGGTATGTAAAGTCATATTTACTTGCTCCCAAATGGTGTCTTTCAATTTTGGTTGTTTTCCATTGATAATAGTATCTTGCACATTAACACGAGGGGCATATATTACTCGTGTACAACACCATTTTATAGCATCTACTTTGTTTAAGTACAAAGTTTTTTTTTTTTAATAAATTTGTAGTGCAAATGCATGCATATGGACCCATTAAATACCTATGTGGCCTGCTTTTGGAGGCAGATTTGTTAATGTTGGGCATTTGAAGGCTACAATATGAATGGTTCATGTATCCTGTCTAATGCATTTTTTTTTTTTTTAATTTTGTAAGGGCCATTTTGCGACGATTAAAAATTGCCGAAAATATATTCTTAATACTGTGACACTATTTCCGGCGATATAAAATCGCAGGTAATAATTATTTCCGGCTCATAAATTCGACGCAAAATAATTATTTCCGGCTAAATATATCACCGCAAAAAGCTCGTGCACGTCCCTTAAGCATGGTTTAACAGACTTTTGCGGCAAACTTATGGCTTTTTCTGCGTAACATAATCGCCGGAAATAATGTTTTCCATCGATTATATCAACAACCGGAATTTTTTGTGGCGATTTGATTTCGCCAACATATTTTTATTTCCAGCGATTATCGTAAATCGCTGTAAAAAGATATGGCAACCGGTTTTTGCCAACCAACGTGCAGTGATTATAAATTCGCTGCAAATAACTTTTTGCAGTGTCTTTTGAGCTATTAGCGGTGAATTTATAGTGCTGGAAAAGACTGAATTCCTGCCCTGTTATAAGAGGGCTTTTTAGTTGTGGAGTGCCGTACGTCGATGGAGCAGTGCGACTGACCCTCTGATAGGGTCCTCGGTCACGACCCTAGACACCAAGCTGCCGCGCCCCTCCTTGTGCCTTGATGACCGAAGTGATCTGCCACTTGCTTGACTGTGATGGTTAGGGATGGTGTTGGTTTACTCGAATGAGTGCTCAATGGGTGTTGTTGGGCGAAATGCTTGTGGGTGTGTCTGCATGCATGCGTGTGCAGAGCTGTTGAGTGGGCTGAAGTGGTGGTGTGAAGCACACGTGGCAATGGTTGGTTATGTGGGATGGATGAGTGAGTGGTTATTTGGCTGGCCGAGTGGGTGGTTATTTGGGTTGGTTGCGTGGGTGGTTGGGCAGTTTTCAAGTGGGCAGTTAATCCCGACAAAGTAGGGAAGCGGTTGTGGCTGGACAGATGTCTATGGCTGGGCGTGTGGCTTGGGCAGTTGGCAATAACTGCCTAGCTTGTCCCTGACCTTGCTCCAAGGTCGTCTATGGAGGCCTGGTGCAGGCTGAATGCTCTTCCTACATATGATGGAAACATGGCCAAAGTTGTTGAAGGCCACCGCAGGTACTGTTCTGAAAAGTATGATGTAATTGCTTAACCATTTTAGTGGTTTAATTTACTTAAGGAGAAATGAGTTGGAATTGAAACACCATGAGTGAGATCCCAATTTTCTGTTTTTGCCCACTGTATTTTGTGCATGACCATTAAAGCAAGGTGCTCTTTTTACCTAAAAGACTGCCAATGCTGGGCCTTTTATTTTACCAGAAGATATTGATTTTTCATGGCTAGTATCAAGATAATTGTTAAGCAGATCAAGGGGAGGCTTTTGACGTGGCCTCTCCATGCTTATGGTCTTTATTTTAATCCATTTTAATTGTACCAAAACATTTTATATTAACTAAGACGTCTGTTGTCTTTTTCAGATTTCTTGGGTTCAAGAAGACAATTTTGTTGGACAGAAAACAGCTGGTAAACTTGATAGACCAGTACAATATTGGATCACTTACTTGGGATGAGTTCTCATCAGCAGTGAAGAACACTCATGCGGATCGCATGGGTAGGCCAAGTAAAAGGGTGGTGATCCCAGACAGACCCAAAGAAGAGGATTATTTCTATGCCAACCCAGAAGAGTGTTTGCTACCATCGGATGAATCATTGAGTAGTACGTGACCATTATGTTGGGAGATTCATACATTCATCAGTGTTCTCTTACAGTGCTAGCTGTTTGGGCATAGATAGGTCTCTTCACAGGGTTTAAATGATAAGAGAAGAAACGTGTTATGAAGAGAAGATTATAGGGATGTGTTAAACTTTCAAGAAAGCCCAAGAGATCTATGGAAGCAGCTGGATGGCATCATCATGTTTTTCTACTTGCCAATAATCCATCCAATTCATGTATAGAAGCTACCCTGCAATTACAGGGTGAGAGCAGATTGATCTGCATTGTACACGCAAATACAGATTTAGTTTACGCATACTTTGAAGGTTAATTCCTTTCCCTTCCATTTTTGTATTTTTTTTGTTTCTCTTGGATCGGGCTACTGCCACCATTTTTAGATTTTCTTTAGCATATATCACATTTTAATCATCCTCTACACATATCCTTGCCACTGTCCTTTAATGCTTTGTGTGCTATCATGGAAGGATGGGGTGCGGTGTGTATGTACTTTATGCAAACTACATTTATTAATATTTTGGGTTCAATTTACTTTTTAGTACCTTGTTGGGTTCTAATTCATCCAAGGGCCCTCTCCCAGTTAAAATAATGCCCCTCTGTTAACAGTAGGGTGGTCGTAATTCATGAGACTTTATTAGCATGCAGACAAAGCATGATTTTCTCCTTCGAGAAGGTTTCATCATCTTGTAAATCGGAAGATATTTATAGTCGTGGAGTGCACAAGTATCGCTTAATCTTTTTGAAAAAAAAAGAGTAAATATGATAATGTGTTGATGACAAAAATAACCAATCTGGCCCAGTCAAACATGATCTTTCTGGAAGGACCATTGCAACTTTGGTTGATTCCTTTGCTCTCATTGGTAGTAGGTGCTTGAACCCTTTTGGGGGAGATCTGTAATTTGTTTGTAACCCTTCTGGAGTTTAATTGTTGTGGTGCATAATTGTTCTTATAATATGCACCATTTGCAGATCTGCAGAGACAGGAAAAAGAAGTGTATTATTGTATAAGGAGATTGGTCAAGGAGGGACATATTAATGAGTGCTGAATGATTGAGTGTGGTCCTTTTCTTGATGAGCTGGCTTGTGTTTGTTTTTATCTGGAGAGAAAGGAACAGCAGGGACTTGAAGCATCTGTTTTTTCTTTTCAAGCGGACAAGAAGTTGAAAACTCGAAATTTAAAATTCTTTTTGAAATTTTCATTGGGGTTACGAACTGTAATTTTGAGTGGCTCCATTTTTAGTTAGCCTGCTAGCATTGGAGGTACGAACTGATTTTCGAGAATGGAGGACTCAATCAAATGAGAGTGGCAGTGAGTGGTAGCGAGCGTGCCTCAATTTTGCATTTCACCCTGTTTTTTTTTTTTTGTGATCTGACACCTAATATTGGTACAAAGTGTGATGAGTTTTATATTTCCATGTTTTCAGATATCTGACATCGTTGCTATTGCAAGATATTTAAATCTGAAAGGTTGCCGATCCAATCTGGAATGTTGCCAGTAAGGTAGTTATCTCTAAAGATTTAGAGTGACTAAAAGAGAGCAACCCTTGAATGCACTGGTAATGGGACCGGTTAGCCTATTTTTATTCAAATGAACATGTCTGATCTCGGACCAGTTGAAGCAAGAGGGTATAGAGCCAGCCAAACTGTTATGGGAAAGGTCAAGAAATGAAAGTGATTTCAAGTTACATAACTCAAATTGAATGGGACCTTGACCCAGGTTTTTTTTTAAGAACAATTCCTGTCAATGACGTCATGTTCCCCATCCATCTTGGAAGAATCCCAAACAAATTGTTATTACTGAAATCAATTACTCTCAATATCATTAGATTAGATATGCTATGTGAGATCTCTCTGGAAAAGTGGTTGTTGTCCAAATACAAAGATTCTAAGGCTGCTAGATTTAAATTGGCAGGAAATAATTGGCCACTCAAATGATTTTTGGACAATCTAAGGTAGTTTAAGGAGGAGCAACCCATTGTCAAATTTTTTGATGATGTTCCTGAAAAATTATTGCTTGACATGTCTAAAAAACTTAAGGAGATCAAATTACCAAAAGAAGAAGAAATAACACCTTCAAAATCATTTCTAGAAATATTTAAAAACTCTAGATTTGGAAAAACTAAACCAAAGTTAGTTGGAATTGGACCTTGTATATTATTACATGAAATATCTAAAACCAAAAGATTGGGAATGTGTAATGATTGGGCAGCTGCAAAGTTCCTGTTCACAAAGCGCCAACCTTGTATTGTTTTCTAGCAACCATGTGGGGAACTGTCCTGACAAATTGTTGTGACGGAGATGTAGTACTTGCAAGTCGAACTGATAATGAAGGAAACTAGGAGTTATTCTACCAGACTTGGTAGAAAAAGCAGCTTGAACAACTGAAACCCTTTAATTGGAAACCAAGATTCTGTCTCTGAGATAGAGTTTGTTGCCATCACTAAATATGACCTCAAGCTTTGAGAGATTAAGAAATGAGGAGAATGTGATTGAGTTGAAGTAGTTATGTGATAAATCAAGGTACTCAAGTGACTTCAAACTTGGTAGAGGGTAGAGATCAATGCTTCCATTGTCTCTGAGTGCTTATTAAAACAGAGGATGATCCTCTGTTTTCATCCAAGGATAGCGCCTGCCGCTTTCTTTTTCGGAAAAAGAAAACGTCTTTTGGCTGTTGGAGTGGTATAGTCAATATCGTTCAAACGCTTAATACTTTTATCATAATTCGAACGTTTAGTTTACGTTTGAGTGGTTTCAGCTTTATTTTTCGTTGGGACTACCAATTTACACTTGATCTCTTCTTATCCCTTTACTTTAAACTCAGACCGCACAAATTTTCAAAACTCGGTCACACACACGCTTAAACCAATATTCATGTGTTCCAATAACACTCAAACATACCAATTTTGGTGAGAAAGAATTCTAAGCCTCCATAAAGCACCTCTTTAAAATTATTAAATTTTAAAAAATAAAAATATAAAAATACTTATATGCAAACATACCAATTTTGGTGAGATGAGAATTTTATAAATAGTAGTAAGATAGTTTGTGAATAATAGTGAGATAATTTGAATTAAATATTTTTTTTGTTTTGGGAAATGAGAGAGAAAAAGTTGAATAAAAAATATTATAAAGTTAAAATATTGTTAGAATATAGTTTTATAGTATTATTTTTGTTTTGATATATGAAAAAGATGGAATTGTTTTTTATTTTTTATTTGAAAGTTTGAAAAAATTGTAATGATTAGTTTGTAAATTTTATATTTGAATTACATTTAAAAATAAAATTAGATGAGATGAAATGAGATAATATGAGAATTTTGTATCTCAAATGAAGCCCCAAATCTATCCCTAATTATTTCATGCAAAAATAATAAACTTGGAAAGACCTTGACGGATGACTCAATTATAGGCCATAGACTTTGAGTACTCAATATCAGGTTCTATCCAATTTCTCAATCTCCCTACTTTTCAATTGTCTTGGGGTTCATAGCAATTAGCTTGAGATTTAGACCACCGTATTTAGGACGTAGAGTACGAATTGATTTCAGACTACTGTTGGAAGCTATCCATGAGTATTGGCTAGCAAGTCTACTTGTTTGGATAATAAGATGAGATGAGTTGAATAAAAATTTATTAAAAAATTATTTCTTAATATTATTATTATTTTAAGATTTGAAATAGTTGAATTGTTTATTATATTTTGTATGAAAATTTAAAAAAATTATAATGATGAGATGAGATAAATTGAGATGCATTGAGAGTATTTCTATATTTAAATGAAGCGAGTTCCAAAAAAATAAATGTGAGCACTTATACTCTGTAGTTGTAGCGTTGCTTTATGCGGCGAGTTGTTTTTCACTTGCGACAATTCTTTCATCCTAATCCAAGATTTCTATCCAACATGATCTAAAATTACATTTGTGAATTCCATGAACCTAACTATGCGGTGTGAAGTTTGATTTTACACCCATCAATGAAAAGTCAACACCTAAGCGGTCTATGTAATTAACGGTTAATCTTCCTAGTCACTCTCTCGCTCTGTCTGCTGAAGCCCATCTCTCTCCCTTTCTCCCTCCTCTGCTCTCCCTTTTTGACCCCCCCAAGTTGCTCTCTCTCTCTCTCTCTCTCCCCCATAGATAGATTTGAGATGGGGAAAGGCCCTTTCTAATTGTTGGGCTTCATTTGGAGATCATAAGAAGCTAATACAGCTCACAATTGATGAAGATGTAGTGATGCTAATGGATCTCAGCAATAGATTGGCAAAGTGGAGGCATCAAGGGCAAGAACTGCTACATGTTAATAAAGATCTAGATGGTGTGTTAATAGCTTGAGTCATAAATTATCTTCGATTTTGATAGTAGAGTTGTTCCTTGAGTTCCAAACCCATTTTTTACCTCATGTAGAGAGGTGACCAAGTTGTAAAATGTATAATTCTATTGTTCAATGAGCAGCTGTAACTTGCATAAATGTGACAGCATTGATATTGAGGGGAAAAAGAGCTCAACAATGGCTTGAGGGGGGAGAAAATCTGAGTTTTGGCCTGAGAGGAGAGAGAGAGAGAGAGAGAGAGAGTGAACATTAGCAGTCACAAAAAAAAAAAACCGCATAAGTTTGACTTTATTAGTTCTTTTGGAATTAATGGCATTTTGCTTATGTTAGGGCATAAACACACACTCTAAGTTGAGCTTTCGGTACTTGGATAAGAAATAGTTGATTGTTTTCTTGAGCTTTCATGAATTGACATTAACATAAAAGAAATCACCAAATTAACTCCTATGTAAAGCAATATCTATGGTTCAAGCATCTTGCTTGATTGGAATTTGAGGAAGCCTATTTGGTCATTAATTGCTTGCAGATCTTTTAATCCAGTACCCATATTTTCCATCTAGAGTTACGTTGCGAAGGGGGAACTAATTACAAGTCTCATATATGTTATTAAGATCTCAAACTTGTGATTGAAGAAAAGAAAAAGAGAAGACATACGTAAAAGCAAACATCAAAACACAAAGCTACACAGTTCTAAACCTAGATAGCTTATGAATGTTTATCACAACAAAATGGTAGCAAGTGGAGATGCACACTTCAACAAAGTTAAACCATGCCCGTCGCCAATGCAAATTTATGTAGAGAATGGCAACAACTCCTAGCAACATTATCACATAAGACACCGCAAAGCTGACGTAGAAGACTTCCAAGTCTATAAAACCACAAGCTTCATCTCCCTCATTATCAGTTGGAATGGTAGATGGCGGTTCACTGTTAGTGCACACCTTATGTAGTGGAGGTCCACACAGGAGAGGATTTCCCTCGTAACTGCTTTCATCAAAGGTACTGAATTGAGCTTTTCTTTCTGGTGTTGTACCCCTTAAGTTATTGTGTGCCACGTTGAAGACAGCTAGAGAGTTCAACTCTACCAATTGAGGGGGGATAATACCATCCAAATTATTATGTGATAGATCCAAGCTCTCAATTTGCTCGAGTTTCGAGAATTCAGTGGGGATTGATCCCGTTAAATTGTTGAACGACAAATTCAACGCATGGATGTTACTCAAATCTCCAAGCTCGGTTGGGATTTCTCCTTCTAATTTGTTGCATGAAAGGTCAATCCCAGACATGTAGTCGAGGATGTCACCTTTGTAGGAGAGAGTATTACTCTTTGTTGAGAACTCCACTTCTTGTAGTGCATCCACTGCGGAGAACATCAAATCTTCATAGTAAAAACCAAAGATTCCTTTGTTCATTATCA
>QEOT01000288.1:360541-395583 GCA_003123785.1 Pterocarya stenoptera
TAACCAAGCTAAGATCAAGCTTGATTACACGCCCTGTAGTGTTGTCACACACAACTCTTTCCCAATCGCAACAATTTCTCTCTTCGTGAGATGAGTTCCAAGATGAAGATATGAACATACGAGTAGTTCGCGAAGGAAGCTTTGAGCCGCAAGAGAGCTTCTCTCTCCTCCCTCAAACAAGCATGAATAGAAGAAAATTGAAACAAGGCCGCCAACATTAGCCACCACCCAAAAATTCCAAACTCCATTTCACGTTTAGGTGTGTAAGCGAAGTTGTTCTTAAAGAGTTTATATAGACACCTCAACATTGACCGATAGACTTAGAAATAAAGGCCAAAGACTATAAAATTTATATGCATTAAATTATTTCAAGCAAAAATGATAAACTTGGGAAGAACTTGACTGATGACTCGATTATAAGCTTTAGACTGATCATGAGTACTCATGACTCGATTACCTTGAATAGATTTTTAACCACAACATGATAATTGAATTAATTGGGAGTTAGTAAGTTATATTGAAACAGATCCTCTGTTTTGGAAAAAGAAAACGTCTTTTGGCTTTTTACTTTTGTAGCCTTGATTTTGTTCTCCAATTGAGGTTGGTCGCCTGGAGAGCTAAGGCTTACATACGTTTATGGTCCAAGCTCCAAGCTCCAATTGTGTTTTTTGTATCTTAATTGCCCATCGTGGTTCGGTTGTGTAAACGTCCGCTAAAGGATTTAATTTCTTTTTCTGTACTCTAATTATCCATCTATTAATGAAACACTGTCTATCTATTAAACAGGCCGTAAACCAACCAGAGACAAACAAATTAAAGATGAAATGTCTATCTATGTTCATGCAAGGATGTGGACCCTTAATCGCAACGGCCTGATGGCTGATAGTTATCAAATCTACACACCCACGCATATAGTAACAATCTACACCTTCGAGAATTTTAAATTATTGATTGAAATCTTTCTTCAATAAAATATTTAATTACGTAAAATTGAATGCTGAATCGGGATTCAAACTCAAGACTTCTGCATTGAAACTATACGATTAAATCACTATTTATTTGAAAAGTTTAAACTGATTAAATCACTATATAAATCAAGTTATTAGGATTAGTTTTTTTGCATTAGTATTAATAAATGGATAATCAAAATTCATTTTTCATTTTTTTCATTTTTTTTTATTTTAAATATTTTTTTAAAATTTAAAAATTTATTAATAATCATTTCTTTAATCATTAAATAAATTTTTTTAAAAAAAGATAAATAAAGTCTCGTCAAAACAATCTAGAAGCATCGGTATATGTATCATTTTCTTTAATAAATTTCTAGTCTTGGTTTGGTTGGAAAGAAATGAAAGCATTGACTCCAAGTCTTTAGCCCTATCACGGAGTCATCAATCATGTCTTCAAGAAAGCAATGATGCATTGTGTCTAGCTTCTTACTGAATGTAGTCACAATATTCAAGTATCATAAATATAAATATTTTTACTATTTAATATTTAATTTTCTTTTAATCTAATAATGATTTAATTATCATAATTTTTTAAAACTTTCAAATAAAACACAAAAATAATTTAATTTTTTTAAATCTCAAAATAATAATTATATTAAAAAATTATATTCTAACAATATTTTAACTTTATAATATTTTTATTCAAATTTTTTTTTCTCTTTTCTCAAAATCCTATAAATTAAAACATCTTAACTCAAAACATTTTATTACTATTTACAAACTATTTTACTACAATTACTACTATTCACAAATTTCTCATCTCTTCTTAACATCCAAACGAGACCTTACTCTATTTGTAAATCACTCCATCGGCTTTATATTATTTATAATTTTCTCAATGAGTATGCAAATTTTTTATAACTAAGTCCTCGTCTTTCTACCGTCAATTCATCTATTCAAAACTAGTTTAACCAATCAGAACTTAACACATGACATATAAATGCCATGTCAACAAGTACCATACAAAAAAAAAAATCTAAAAAATAGAATAAAAATATATATTTAAAAAGAATCCATAAAATTAAGATAAATGCTTTTGAAGTATAGATATTTTTGCTTGTATAAGTGAATTCGCAGGTACCATATATTCGTATATATTCACCAATTATATGATAATTAGTATTGTCTTCTCCCTATTTTAATTAGACATGAAACCGAGGTGTCAGATTTTATTTGAAATGCATATCGCAGGTGGTGTACTTATATATGGTTAGTGAGCATCGTTACAAGTACTTCACGGAATGGTCTTATTTAATAATGTTATTGATGCTAAAGTCTTGGTTATTCTCTTAATCTATATTTTCATTTTTATTTTTTGGCACTTCACTAAATAGATATCTTTTGTTCAAGTTTTGAATGTTGGAAAATTATTTGTACAAAGTCTAGAGTGTGAGAGCACTACTCATTGTAAAAAGTGGGACCCATACGAAAAAAATCCACTTTGTCATGATGGTCCCACTTTTTTGAAAAACCCTACACAGGACTTGTACCTTAAATATCTATATTATTCCAAGTCACCTATCACATAATCATTAGTCAAGGTCTTCCAAAGTTTAGATATATACGTTTAACGTGTTTTGTGCGAACACTAGGGGCAATAATACATCGTGATTTCTTTAGGTTAAGGCTTGGTTGGGATGGAGAGATGTTTACATCTCATCTCAATATCAAACACCACCAGCATAAACACTTTTCAATTTTAAATCTTTAACTTTTTCATCTAATTATTATTTTCTCATTTCTCAACATAATAAAATTCTTTATAATTCTATTGACTTGGTACATTATCGAATTACGTTAATTTTGTATCGTGTGTTGATTGTTTATTTATTTTTACTTTTTCATCATCGTTTTCACAATATGAACTCATGTTTTGTAAAAAGACCTTATAATAATTTAATAAATTCTCCGACAAACTGTCTTTTAAATTTATATAGGAGGTTTAAGTTTTTAATTATAAAATTTTTATATCCTAAGAAGAAAATGAAAGTTTTAAAAAGTTCAAAAATCTGTCTCATTTTTTAAAATTATTTTTTTAAAATCTACACCACAAGGATGGTATATATTTGCCAGGACGTCTAGAAGGTGGTTGTTTCCCACATGTTAGACTAGTTACACTTTGTTGTACCCGTAGCAATTTTATTCACCAACCAATAGAGTGCTCCTTATCTTTCTTTCCACTCAACTTTGGTATTGGTCTATCTCCTTGCGCTAGCGGGACCCTCACAATTTACAACTTCGAAATATCAAAGAGGTAGCTTTGCATCAGAGAACATATAAGTCTTAAATCACAAACTTAATTCTCAATTCTTTATTCAGATCGAATAAAGAATAATGGCCTTCACTTTCTTGAAATATCCCGCTCTGTAGATGGAAATTTGTTGGGTACGAATTCTCAAGTTAGAATGAAGTGAGGCATAAAGCTGCATTATATTTCTCTATTTTTTTTTTAATTTATAAGATGCATTAAAATTAAATCAGAGATACAAGAAATGAGGGTAGGGTGCTCTTTACATGATTCACGTTACAATAATGGTGGTGTTTGGAGAGACTAGGGGTGTAACTGATCCGATTTGGTTTAGTTTTGGACAAAATTTGAGACCGAATCGGTATGCACTGGTCACTACAAGAAAATAGACATTTCCAGTGATTTCAGATTCGCTGCTTAATTCTTGCATGAATTTGGAAAATCTTGAGCAAGAATTCACTGCTAAGTTTTTACGGCGACTTTTATACCTTTTGCAGTGAATATTAGTCGCTACAAAAGGTATTTGTAACTGCAGCGGCATTTAGTTCCGTCAAATATAAAAATCGACGGAATATATTATTTATAAAAATCCAAACCCTCCCTTTGTCTATTTGTAAATCACTCCATCGGGTTTTAATTATTTATAATTTTCTCAATGAGTAGGCAAATTTTTATAACTAGAGTGGTTTGGATTCAAAACTCATCTCAACTCATCTCATCTCATCATTACAACTTTCCTAAATTCTTACACAAAATATAATAAACAATTCAACTTTTTCAAATCTCAACACAATAATAATATTAAAAATTATTATTCTAACAATATTTTATTCTACTATTCACAAACCATCTCAACTCATCTCTAAATCCAAATCAATTCCCATCGATTCATCTATTCGAAACTAGTTTAACCAATCAGAACTTGACACATGACGTATAAATGCCATGTCAACACCCATACAAAAAATAATAATAATCTAAAAATTAGAATAAAAATATATTTAAAAGAATCTATAAAATTAAGATAAATATTTTTGAAGTGTAGTTATTTTTGCTTGTATAAGTGAATTCACGGTGCCATAAGTTGTTCCTGGTAAGTTTGAGAATTTGCTTTGCTTATCGATTGACCTATGGTACCATATATATGTATATATTCACCAATATTATCGATGGAACTGAGGTGTCAAATTTTATTTGAAATGCATCTGTAGACTGGTGAGTACTCAATTATAGGCTGTAGACTGATGACTCAATTTCTTCAATAAAGACAGTTGATTGAATTAAATAAGACAAGATGCAGTGTCTCTATCTTTCATGCAAAACATGACGACCTTAAAATTTGTTAGTAGTTTTTAATGAATAGATTTTTGTACTGTTATTTTTAATGTTCATTAATTGGGAGTCTGTAAATTATATTGAATTAGTTGTTAGTCACTTAATAAAACAGATCCTCTGTTTTCATCTTTTGTGGTGCCTATCTTTTCGTGAGAGAGAGAGAGAGGGGTTTCATAAAATAAAGCAAGCATAAAAAAAACTCGGAAAATTTTCCAGCCAAGCTTTTGACTCAACCAACTTGTATAGATTTGGTTCGAACTATACGACATCAGTTAGATTGTTATATTTTAGACGAGATAAATTAAGTGGAAGTCTGCTTCACAAGTTCCCTAAATAGATATTTTTGTTCAACTTTTAGATTTTTGAAAATGATTTGTATAAGGTCTAGGGTGTATTTAGAGTTGTATTCAACTTATTTTATTTCATCTAATCATTATAATTTTTTTAAATTTTCACACAAAATATAATAAACAATTTTAATTTTTTTAAATGTTAAAATAATAATAATATTAAAAAATAATATTATAATAATATTTTATTCAATTTTTAATTTTTATTTCAACTCATCTTATCTCAATTCACTATTCCAAACTCACCTAAATCTTCAATCTATCATGGAGTTCCAGTCAAGGTCGTGATCTAAAGTTTGGTAATACATGCTAAACGTGTTTTATGCAAACACATTTATGACGCTTTAATTGTGAAAAATGTGCTTTCTACCTATTCACATTAGCGTCATGGACTTGTCCTTCTCGACATATTTTCCACTAGGATGCTTCGATTGGATTTAAAGACGGGGAGGCGAGATAAATTTATATGGTTTTAAATGAATTGAATAAAATATTATTAAAATATTATTTTTTAATATTATTATTATTTTAAAATTTAAAAAAGTTTAATTATTTATTATATTTTGTGTGAAAATTTAAAAAAATTATAAAGATGAGATGAAAATATTGTAAGATAACTACTTTTCTGTGATCCATTTCCAAAATGCCTCAGTTAACCATTTTGTTTACTTGATTATAATTGTATTGAATTTGTCTAAAAGTTATGACTCTATGATCATTTTTTTAATTGAAATAAAGAATAAAATAGACATCAGTCCGCCTTGCATAGGACGTTGAGAATTGTTGATGGGGTTTTTAGAATGCATCGCACATCACACGATGCAAGAGCCTGCAATTAAAAATGTAATACACATTACAATATGTTTGCATGGTTAAGAAAATTATGATAAATGTTTCAGAAACTTTTTAAAAAACTTGAGATGAATTTTCTTTTATTAAATAAGAAAGTATGTATTGTCTCTGTCTTCGTGCAAAACACCATAACTTTGAGATGATCTTGACCGATGACTTAGCAATTAATATGCGAAAGATTTTGGTGCCAATTCAAGCAAATTGGGCTCATTGTAAGACGTGACATTTTTAACTTTTGGTTGAGAAACAACATTGACTCCAACTTGCCTATCACAAAGTCATCATCAAGGTTGTTAAAGTCTTAAACGTAATCATTATTACAAGAAAATAATTTATTTATGGTTAGTTATTTTCTGTCAAAATGAGTCTTTTTTTTTTATTTACAAATAATCATTATCATCGTAAATAATCCATTACAAATGCTCACTTTTCTTATAGTACGTGTTTTGTGCTAACACAAGGGAAATAATGCATTGTATTTTCTTTAGACTAAGAGACATGTAAATAGTGGACAAGACAGTTAGTCCAGGTGATCCCAAAAAGGCAAGTCCTATATTTAAAGAACACAGGTACGCTAATGAAAGTATCTCGAATAATTGGCTCTAAGAAGATTCACATCATTACTGATTAGGCATATGAAGGGCCCTCTTGAACCACTAAGCCATCTTACTCTATGTTCATGCAAGGATGTGGACCTTAATCGCAACCTGGTGGCTGATAGTTATCAAGTCTACATGGCCACGCATAGTAACAAAATTTCTATTTTAAATATTTTTTTAATTACATAAATTTATTAATAGTCACTTTTTTTAATTATTAAATAAAAAATTTTTAAAAACATAAATAAAGTCTCGGTCAAAACTATCTAGAAGCATCGGTTCATGTATCATTTTCTTTAATAAATTTCTGTCTTTGTTTGGCCGGAAGGAAAGGAAACATTGACTCCAGGTCTTTAGCCCCATCATGGAGTCATCAATCAAGTCTTCTAACGTTTGCTAGAAGTCTTTAGTCAAGTCAAGGAAATGAAGGCAATAATGCATTGTGTCTTATTGCTTAAATATAAATAATTTTTAATTTTTTCATTTAATAACTACCTAATTATTATAATTTTTTAAAACTTTTAAACAAAACAATATATATATATTTACCAATAATATGATAATTAGTATTGTCTTCTCCCTATTTTAATCACTAATGTCTTTGTTGTGTTCACATGGGCTTTTGAAAACATTAAGGGAAAAATATATATCTTTATGGTTTAAACTTTAATGGTCAACATAGCGCCAAGCTTTAACAGTAGCTTTGGGACAAAAAGACAAAAATCTGCCCCATCTCGACCGTATATGTTTAGTGATCGAGCCTATATGTTTAAACTTCATGAAATGGTCTTATTTAATAATGTTATTGCTGCCAAACTCCTGGGTTAGTCTCTTAATCTATGTTTTCCCTGCAAAGAAATTAAAAAAAAAAAAGTGGTCTCATTTTTTTTTTTTTTTGCACTTCACTAGATAGATATCTTTTGTTCAAGTTTTAAATTTTGGAAAATGATTTGTAAAAGGTAGAATGTGCAAGCACTGCTCATTTGTAAAAAGTGTGACCCATATGAACAAATTCACTTTGTCATGATGGTCCCACTTCTTTTAAAAACCCTATACAGGACTTGCACCTTAAATACGTATCTATATTATTCCAAGTCGCCTATCACAGAATCGTTAGTTAAGGTCGTCCAAAATTTGGTGATATACATTCATCGTGTTTTGTGCAAACACTAGAGGTAATAATGCATCATGCATTCTTTAGGCTAGGCCCGGTTTGGATGAAGAGATGTTTCCATCTCATCTCAATATCCAAACACCATAAACACAAATATTTTTTAATTTTTAATTTTAAATTTTTTCATCTAATCATTACCTAATTATTACAACTTTTCTGAACTTCCAAATAAAACACAAGCCATAATTCAATACTTTCAAATCCTAAAATAAAAATTATATTAAAAACCATATTTTAACTTCATAATATTTTTATTTTACTTTTTCTCTCTTTACTTTTAAAACTCCATAAAAAACATTTTAATTCATACCATTTCAATATTATTCATTAACTATCTCACTACTATTCACAAATCATTTCAATTTATCTCTTTTCAAGTCAGCGTCCGAATCAAGCAATATTAGAGAAATGCAAAACCTTTATACAAAAATTAGTCGCATGACGCATATTTGTGTGTAGGACCTTTTTCTTAAAGGAAAACATTGACCCCAAGTCTTCAGCCCATCACGTGGTCCATCAGTCAAGTCTTCTAAAGTTTGAGAATACATATTAAACCTGTTTTAATATATTCGAAGGAAAGCATTGACCCCAAGTCTTCAGCGCATCACCGCGTAGTCGAGTCTTCTAAAGTTTGAGAATACGCATTAAACCTGTTTCGAGCAATTATAGGGGCAACAATGAATCGGGTCTTCTTTAGGCTCAACAACATCTTTAGCATTACACTTGTAACTTTTGGTTGAGTAGTCATCAGTCAAGGTCGTCCAAGACAAACCCCCTGAGGCTGAGCCCCCTCAATTCAAGGTCCCACAAGCTTTTGAGAAATCGACTAAACCCCCTAAGTCCCTCTAAGTAACCATTTTGCACAAAACCTACATAACTCCAAATGCATATCAGGTCTGTCACCGACTAAAAAATGCCAATTATAGTTGCATCGATCGTGTTTGTGGCATTATAATTTTACAAAAATCAAAACACCAATCATTTTCTTATAATTTTAAAAAGCTTCTACATCAGCGATGTGTAAACAATAATGCTTATAAATAGATTTTCTCTTGTGGCATATTCAACACTTGAATATATGGTGCTACACTCTCAAACTTGCATTGCATTGTTTTGTAATATCATACTTATTTCATGTTATGTTGCATAAAAATTATACAAAAATAATATTTATAGATCTCGACGTCTGCATCTTGTCTACAAGTTTATAAAACAATTGTTTTACCTAAAAAAAATATGCATTAAATAAAAATAATAATAATAATTCGAATTAATTGAGGGATGGATGGATCAGGAAAGTACAAAAATAAAATAAAAGAAAAAGAGAATATCGAATGGTTTATTTTGGCAAACCATAAATTCTGAAGAAAAACCAAACTAAAATCAAAGCTGATTTCATTTCTTATAATATTGGTACTTTTCATGAAAGATACTGATATTTTTAACTGTGAAATCTCTTCGGGTAAATTATCTATGCTGGCAGAAAATAATGTCGAAGAAAACTTGTGCAAGAGTGACATTTTTCAGACTATCAGTAACTTGTTAATTAACTGTTTGGTCACCCAAACATTATGCAACGGCATATGTTTCTAACAAATAATTAGTACAGTTAATGTTGCATGCAGCCATAGCAACAAATCTTCCAACGTCAATCCAACAACAAATGCTTGCAGGTGGAGCAAATGTTGTGCACAATGTTGTACACTTCAATATTTACTTTAATTAGCCTAATTGTTCAAAGGAGGCCTTGTTGGTTCTACTGAGAAAAATCTTTAAAGCGCAAGTGACTAATTAAAGTAGTGATAAAAATCGCTGCAAATTCTTATTTCGGCAATTTTTATCCGGGAATATAATCATTTGCGACCAAAGCTTTCACTAGTGTGAATGACTTTTTTCGGCAAGAAAAATGGCTAGAAAAAGTTGTACCTTTTTCTTTGTTATTCAAATGCCTTAAAGTTTCCGTTTGAACAAAAACAAAAAATCAAAATCAACAGGAACCATTCCCTCATTTTCTTTTTGAGCAAACTCTTTGGAAATGAATTATTTTGTCTCTAAATCTTACTGTTCGAACAATAAATAAATGTTCGAACAATATCTTTAACTATTACACTTTTTGAGATGAAAACAATTTCATCCCTAAAACTTGAATTTGTTATAGTATCCCAACCATGCTAGGTGAGTCAAAATCGGGTGCCATAGTAGAATGTATAGGCTGGTCACCCTTATGTTTGTAATTGTAGAACCAAGAGTTAATTTTGATAATTTATTATTAAGAAATGAAGAGTTCTCATAAATTATATAGCCACAGATACCAAGATTTTATCAAATAACCTACTTTTGACTTCAACCACTTTATTGCTTACTTATTTGATGACTATTTTCGCTTGGAAACAGGCCCCCTTACTTCGTGCTCCTATAGAACAAAGCAATTTTTCGCTTTCTTAACACCCTTCAATAGACTCCTTTGGGCGATGATAAGTTAGTATACTTGTAAGGGGGGTTTCCTCCCCCAGGCTTGCGAGACTGGCCTACGAAGGACTACGAGGGCCCAACCTGGCCCAATGCTCATTCTCTTAGGGGGTCCATGCACCCCTTTGGAATACCCGATCCATGAGTTACACCAACCCGAGAGACTATCTCCACGCAAGACGGACGAATGATTGGGACTGATGGAACTCGCCTCCCTTGGCACCCCTAGGGACACCTAGCACTCACAAACCTGTGCAGACAGGTAGGCGGGAAACACAGACAGCCCTTGATTCTCTAACAGAGGGCATTGGACTACACGGCACTGATCATCCATTGGCAAAGCACCACTCAAAGAGCCATGCCACATAATTGCACCATCCCCGGCCCCACGCCAAATTAATGGCATCACCCCAATTCCATGTCACAATAAACACGATGTTAACAATACTATTACTGAATTTAACTTATACTATGTATGGTAGTAACACTATTTATATGTATGGTAGTAACACTATGATGTTATATATACTAAACTATTGTTATTCTTTTTATATTATAGTACAAGTATATTATTTTATAATAATTAGCTCATATTAGTATATTGGTTGAATTTAACTACATAAGTTCTAGTTATATAGTTATATAACTATATGAGTATATATGATAAATATATAGATAAATATATATTTTATAACATATACACAATATCAGAGTCAAAGGGAAAAGTTGAAGTCAGATTTAGAGCATAAAGTCTCAGTCGGTCCAGCAACACCTCCTACTCCAACTGAAAAATTTTAAAAAAAAAATCCGACTTCATTTTTTCGAAGTAGGAGCGAAGTCAAATTTCAAGTTGGATTTTCAGATTTTTACTCAACCCTAGCAGCGATAGCAGATGGGACTTAACCTGCTAAAAGATGGCCTTACCTCCCTCAAGAAATCTACTTATTCTCAACTCAACTGAAAACAGATATGTTAGCACTCAAACGACAACCTAACTCAGCTATGCAGCAACTAGCATCTCTAACCATGGAATTATAGAAGCGCAACAACAACAACCCTCATGGAGAGTCATCTTCAGACTTAAATGTCTAGATAACTGAGCATGTTGAGCAGGGAGGGTGTTATAAATAACGTGTTGCCACATCAGATGGTTGTAATTAGTAGAAAAGCAGTAGTACCAATATCGCATTCTTTACTAGGTATTCAATTCAATAAATCTTTAAAAGACGCTTTTTTCCCAAGTAGACACATTGAATATAAGTTCTCTTTAACAAATTTAGAGAAACTTAAAAAAATAAATAAAAACTACGCCCCCTTTAACAAATAATTTCTCTCCCACTCTGGGCTTTAGAGTTTGGGTAGGAACTCTAGCGGATTTAAATCTGACATGTGGTAAGGCCTGGGACCATTCAATGTTAATAAGGTTTGTAACGGCATCTCACAATTATCTTAACAATATTGTTGCAACTATAATATTCTAGGTACAAACTTTGAGCAAGGTGCTAATCAATACTGACAACGTGAGTTGCTAAAGGCAAGAGGGAGATGATTTCATCCAGTGTAAATATAATCAATGAATTTTGCCCTCAAATGATTAAGACACTGAAAGAATAATGGTGCCTTAAAATTCATGCCACATGAAGTGCCTAACTTTTGCATTAGCCAGGGCCAAATATGCAATTTCACTAAAAGTGGTGATAATGTGTACATTAGTGTTTATCATACATGAATCTACAATAACAAATTAACAAGAACCAAACCAAGATTAAGAGTTTGTTTCAAGACTATGTGCAGAAAGAACAGACTTACGTTTCAAAAAATGCACAACCTAATGCTTATGTAAATTACAACTATACTTACCCTTGAGAGTACACACTTGAGATGCTAATGGTAACACCTTCAACAATCAACTCCCATTCTTTCAGCTTGTAACTTGTAGCAATGCCATCAGTAAGGCATGATCTCATCTTACATAACTGTGGTTGAGGCTAAGAGGGAATATTTTCAACATCAAAAGCCAATTTAGGAGGAATTTGAGGTACTAGTCCTAACAGGTGTGAAGAAGTTTGGTTGCAGTGACATAGGAAAGGGCATTGTTGTATTGGTGATACTAGGATGATGATCCTTCAGTTTAAAGGTAGTGATAGTACTAATGTCAGATTCTACAGGATTCTGTGCACTCCCAGCAATGGTTGGAGAGACACAGATATTTTTCTCGTCACACTTCTTAGCAAACACTAATGCAGAGGCAGACTCACTATTTATGCCTCGAGATTGATCAACATAATAGTCCACAGGTCTGTGGTTGTTCTCTGTTACAGACAATGGAGATAATGTCAATTACATGAAATTATGACATAGTGTAAATTCCACCATCATTTCCCCAAATATACGATCAGTAGTATGTGCAGCACCAGCAAGCTCAAGTTTTAGAGGCCCAATTCACTGTTGAGGCACAAATCGCCAGCTAGCCAGGTTTATTTGGACAGGACACATGAATGTAGATAGGAAGTTAATAAATAATATACTTTTTTATGACATGGAACCTCGCCCATCTTTGGGGAGTAAACTCTAAATACAAGACCCCACTCACCAGAACCTCATACTAGGTAATCCAGAAGAACTACTAGTGCAGGACAAACTCAGGATGTCTGCGTTTACAACTCATCCCAAGCCAGTCCTTTAACTACTATGCTACAAATTACACAAATAATGCAGAGGCAAAAATAAAATTTATCCATGGCATCAATTTTTTTGATTCATGGTTCCATCCTTGGTATGGACCTTCATACTTCTGCGCTTTCTCTTGTATAAACTAAATGTACTCAATAACGTAGAAAAAAGATTCAGAAACCCCATCATTCAACAGTTATGACATTTTCAAGTGAAAAAAAGAATTCAGACAATATATTACTATAAGATATAAAGGAAATACCTCTAATAGAAAAGACGCCTTATCTCTCTTTTGGTCACTATGAGGAATGAGTTCTTGCAACATCTGAAATATGCATGTTTACTCTTATAATTTTAGTATAAAATCAACTAATTCCTTCTAGTAAGAAAAGGGCCATAATGCTAATCTGTGCTCCCAAAAATCCATAATATTTTTTTTCTACTTAACCTAGTGGAAGGAATTATTTCACTGACCATACTTAAGCTTGTAACACCCTGCTCCTCCTTCCTTCTTCTGACGTAAGCAATTACGTCAGATGTGATGTGACAGCCCGCTCCTCCCCTCTAGTGTCTAAGAGCCTCGTTATGCGTGCCAGACTCGATGGCTTGTTTTTAAAGATACTACGTGATTTCTAAAATTATCTTATATTTTAAAGTTATGTGTATTTTAAATGGAAGATTCCTATTATTATTTAACTAAAGAATATTTTAAATAACTCAATTATAATATCTTTGAAGAGCTCCAAAAATATTATAATTGTGGGAATCATTTTATATAAATGATTCCAGTTATTTAAAATATTATGTGATCTAAATAATGATGGAATCTTTAATTAAATTAATAGTTTTACTCTTTTAAATATTTTAAGTAAAACTTCATCATTTTATAAATGATGAGGGAATATTATTTTAAATAATATTATATCTTTATCCCTCTCAGTACTTTTAATTAAATAAACGTTTACTTGTTTTTAAAGTAGTGTTTAAGGGTCATCGTAGACCATTTTATAGACCCCCAGACGTCGGGTTTTAGGATAAAACCCCAGCCCTCTCTCTTTTCTCCCTCACTTTTCCCTCCCCTTTCTCTCTCCTCCCTCTTGGCTTGCACTGCAAGGTGCAGCTCTCTCTCTCGCCCGATCTCCTCCACAGCCCAGCCCGGCGCCACCGTGCGCCGGTGAGCCTCACCGCACGTCCCACCGGCACCACCTCCCTCCGGCGAGTCTCCCCATGCCGGCCTCTTCCTCCCACGCTCGCCCCTCCTCTCCCTCGGCCATGCACAGCCCGAACGGGCCTGATGGCTCTTCCACCGTCGTGCGCCTTTCTCCGGCGCCACCACCACCACAGTAGCTCCTCCAGCCACCGGCCATCACCCTCCAGTGACCTCGGCCTCCATCTCCCCGCCGGTTGCTCCCACGGAGTGCACCTCTCTCTTGCAAGGGTATAGCCATACCCACGGCGGAGCACCGCCTCTTACGGCCATTGCACCACCACCGAGACCTCCCTTGGCCTCCGGCCACCTCCCACAGCCATCCCCACGTCCAGCTGAGCCACCATGCAGGCTCACTCTCTCTCACTCTCTCACGGACGCCGCACCCCCTTGAGCTAGATCCGCCGCCGTACGCAGCCACCCACGGCAAGTGACCACCCTCTCCGGCATCCTCAGGCCACCACGAACCCAACCGGACCACCCACGGCCCCGATCTGCCACCCACGGCCCCACACTCTCTCTCACTCTCCCACGGCCTCTCCTCCCTCACAGTGCACGGCCAGCCACCGTAGGCCACCGTGCCGACCACCACCGAGCCTCCACGGCTCCTCCGGCAGTTTCCTTAGCCTAGCCCAAGCCCAAACCACCACTTTACGTGGTGGGTTGATCACTGCACGTGATGGACAGTCACTGCGCGTGACTGACCGCCACTGTACACGGCGAGATCCGCCGCGATACGCTCCTTTCTAGCATCATTAAGACCACCTTAGGCCCTTCCAAGACCACACCTAGCTATCCAAATGCCTAAATAGCCACTGTACGCGGTGTAGCCACCCCGTACGTTCCTTTCGACGTTATCGCTGTGACGGCTAGCGTGCAACGCACGGGTTATCCAGTCGATGGTATAACTCTCTATCCCTCGCTTTTTATATTAAATGTTAGATGCTAGCTAGTTGATTAGGTTGTGGACTGTGTTGCTAGTATTATAGGATTTGCTGTGTAGTGGTGATGTGACGTGCTGTAGTGAAGTGTTGGGCGTAATTGGGAAGTGTGTTGTGTAGTGTTATAGACTGTGCTGTGAAGTGTGGTGGTAGCGTATGTGCAGTAGTAGTGGCGTGGCGTAGTGCACGTGCAAGGAGTACATGTGGAGTGTACTCTGTGTAGTGAGACGAGGCGCCATATGGCGTGTGTGCCATAGCGGTGACGTGGCGTAGTGCTGTGAATTGAGTACGCGAGGAGTGTACTCCATATGGTGGAACGATGCACCGTATGGCATGTGCCATAGTGGTGACGTGGCGTAGTGCCATGAATGGAGTACGCGAGGAGTGTACTCCATGTGGTGAGATGGTGCACCGTATGGCGTGTATGCCATAGCGGTGACGTGGCATAGTATCATGGATGGAGTACACGTGGAGTGTATTCCATTGTAATGGAGTGATGCACCATATGGCGTGTACACCATAGCGGTGACATAGCGTAGTTCCGTGAAGGGAGTACACGTGGAGTGTACTCCATTGTAGTGGAGTGACGCACCATATGGCGTGAGTGCCATAGTGGTGATGTGGCGTAGTCCTGTGAAGGGAGTACACGTGGAGTGTACTTTATGTGGCAGAGCGGTACACCATATGACATGAGTGCCATAGTGGTGATGTAGCGTAGCCCTATGAAGGGAGTACATGAGGAGTGTACTCCATGGGGTGCATCGATACACCGTATGGCGTGTCGCGAAGATAAAGGTGATTGCGTAGATGGGCGAAGAGCTGATGTATGGTGTTGGGAACTGTGGAACAGTGTCCCGAAGTGTGTGATTAGGCATATAGTCCAGGGCGACGAGTGTCGCCATGTGACTGACTTACGGCTAGAAATAAGTGCGAAGTGGCTAGAAGGTATCGGAGTAGCGCAGGGAAAGCATGACTGGGCAACGTCACTAAGTGACGTGGTCGATTAAGAAGTCGTGCTTGCGATAGGTGAAGAGTTAGCGTAAGAGTGATGTAAAGGGAACGTGACGAGGTGTCACGTTGTGATGAGAGTACATGAGGAACCGTACTCGTGATGAGTGGGAATGTGACGTAGCGAAATGTCAGAAGATGTGACAAGGTCACGGTGTAGCTTGAGAATGGTCTCGAGCTATATGACATGACATAAAGGTGTTGTGGTATGTGTTGTGAAGTATGGCCTATAGTCTACGGTGATGAGCGTCGCCGTATAGTCGGTTTATGGCCATGAGTATGTGCTAAGTGGCCAAGAAGTATCAGAGCAGTGTAGCGGAAGCATGATTGGGCAACGTCATGAAATGACGTGGTCAATCATGAAGCTGTGCTGTGATGGGTTTGGATGTATGAGAGATGACGTGACAGGGTCACGGTATAGCTTGGGATTTAGTCTCGAGTTATGTGGTGTGACGTAAGGTGTATTTATGGACAGAGTCCCATCGTGTCAAGTATTGGGATGAACTGTCATGAGGTACGGCCAGCATGAACGATCGTGCTAGCCGGGTATGAAAAGGTTGGTAACGGAGTATGGTGTTCGTCATACGAGTCCGTGACCGATATATTAAATGATGGTCTTAAGGGATAAAGGAGTAAGGTACGTGTGCTGTCTGGTTAGACACACGTGCAGGATAGATTCACCATATGTAATGGGTAATCTGTCCTAAGCATGGTTACACGGTGCTCAAGCCTCAGAGTGGCTTGGAGCCTTGTAGTGCAGATGGATGATCATGAGAAATAGAGTAAGCTAAGATACATGAGGATAATGATGAGGGTACTGTCTAAGAATGGGATGCATGACTTAGTTAGTCTAAGTCATGCGTCGAAACGTGGTTAATGAGAAGAACGAGATAGAGGTCTTAGTGTCTTAATCCTAAGGTGAATCATGGATTCGCCTTAGTGAGTAAACACTCGAGGTAGAACGTAAGGTTGAAAGAAGTAGAGACCGTAATGGGTCTCCAAGGGTTTTACCATAGTAAGAATCATGAAAGAGTACGGGATAGAAGGAGAGTGTTCTAAGTAAAGTATAGCTCTATATCTAGTTCAGCTATTTATGCACTAGATAGAGAATAACGTAAGGTTATGTATGCATGTAGGTGCCATCTGACACGCGCATGAATGGACTGCATGGTATGAAAGTAGCATGGAGTCCAGGTAAGTGTTACGTTCATACTCTTCTAGAGTATTTTCTAAAGTATGAGAAAAAGAAAGATGAACTGTTTTCCCATGAAAGATGCTTTATGAAAGGACGCGAAAGATGTTTTTAAAGAAAGCATGCTAAGTATTGAAAGTATACGTATGTACGGCCCCTCTATGAAAGCCCCTTTTTACGCACCCAAAAGTATTAATTGTATGCATGTGAATGGATGAATATACGTGTATCTATTGTACGTATCTTCTAAAGAAAAGAAAGGAAGCTTCGAGGGCCGTGCCCCAAGCTTCAGACCGATGCTTTAAGAGATGCGAAGAAAGTGTTTTAAAACTGGTCCCTGAGAACTGATGTTTTAAACGATGCCATGAAAGATGATGTTTAAGCCATGCTTTTAAACGAAAAGAATGTTTTCCCATGAAAAGATGTTTTTCCCATGAAAGCATGAAATGAAATGAAAAGAAAACAATGAATGCCCATGCCCATGAAATGAAATGAATGAAAGCCTCAGCTCTTTAGAGCTGACATGAATGAACGAATGAAAAGAACGGCATGTGGCATTAATGAATGTATGAAACTACGTAACGGCCATATAAAATGAATGGAAAGGGGTACCCAATGAATGAACTGGCAGATTGCAATACTGGGCAGTAGTATCTGGTAGTGCACCCCAGTACTGCACCCTGGCGGAAAGGGATTCCAACCCGTGGCCACGGGCGAATCCATCTGCTCAAAAGGCTGCTAACCCCAGCACGCGGGGCGTAACGACGTGCACCGGCCTATGAAAGAGAAAAGAAAAGTAACTGTATGTATGAATGCACTGCATTCTTCAAGAAATGAAGCTAGTGACGGGGGAAAGGTTTTTAAAGAAAAGAAAAGCATGTTTAAAGAACAAAAGCCCCCGTTCACTGATGTTTTTAATGAAAGCATGTATGCATGTACGTATAGTATGTATGGAATGATGAATGCATGACTGAAAACCTATGTTGTTATATTTTAACGGTATGAAGTAACGCTTACTGAGTATCCGACTCATTTTAGTTTTTATGTGTGCCCCTCCCCCCACAGGAAGCTAAATGGGCAGTACGCCCAGGAGGGACACAGCCAAAGGGAAAGAGCACGGAGGTCTAGGCATGAAGGTTTTAACCGTACGAAGAGGTCTTTTTATTTTAAAGAATTTTATTTTCCACTCCAAAATCCTTTTATTATAAAGGCACTTTTTATTTTATAACGTAGAGTCTTGCACCCTAGGAAGGACTGTAAAAGGTTTTAAACTGGACGGTAATTCCCGTCGTATTTTCTAAAATAATTTTCAAAAAGGTCCACCCCAAGGACGGACGTTACAAAGCTGAACATCAAATTACATGTATATACACATACAAACAAGCAAGCAAAATGCATATAGATAATGTGTGTATTAAAAGCACCAAGGCAACTACAGAAAATGGGCCATAATGCTAATCTATGCTCCCAAAAAACCATAATATTTCTTTTCTGCTTAACCTAGTGGAAAACAATTATTTCATTGACCATACTTAAGAAGATGAACATCAAATTACATGTATAAAAACAAACAAGCAAAATGTATACAGATAATGTGTGTATTAAAAGCACCAAGGCAACTACAAAAAATGGGCATAATTGCTTCCAGTAAGAAAATGGGCCATAATGCTAATCTGTGCTCCCAGAAAACCATAATATTTTTTTCTACTTAACTTAGTGGAAAGGAATTATTTCGTTGACTATACTTAAGTTGAACATCAAATTACATGTATATATACATACAAACAAACAAGGAAAATGCATACAGATAATGTGTGTGTATTAAAAACACCAAGGCAACTACAGAAAATCTCACCCCACTCCATGTTCCAAAAAAATTGTTTAGCCACTCTATTATAATTTGCAAAACTCCTGATGCTTACTCATCAACATTCTTTCGACCTTTATCAGAGACCTTATACTGCTATGGTGGCACTACCAACCCTCCAAGCACACATGGTATGAAACTACAACGAAACAAAATACAGCTAATAAAGCAAATAGCTCAAGCATTCTAGATTCAGAATCAACTGTTTCCACAAAGAAAGGGGAATCAATATTAGGGAAAGAAACACATGATGTGTTTAACAATGAAAGAATGCCGCAAACTTTAAAGGGGGCACAGGGATTTTCTTCATGCTCCTGAGACCTTTGAAATTGTTTCCTTCACTTTTACAGTCACACTCAAGTGGCAAATAAGTGACGGACAAAAGGGAAGGATCATTAAGAAGGGATCAGGAAGTTCATAATCACTATAGTCTATACTCAATAAATACAGATATAAAGCGAGAAACAAGAAATAGGCCTACGATCTAAGGAAGGAAGACCAGCTTGTCATTGATTTTGCTCCTTCTATGCTACTCTGTGGCAAAATGCTTCGAACGTGGTGTGTTAGCCTTCTAATTAGAGGTCTTCACGTCTACTTTTACCCTCAATACCCATGGATAACCTCGTGCTTTTGTAAATCAAATGAAAAGGACGAAAAATCATTTTTTTATTGCACAGCATTCACAATAGTTCTTTTATCTTATTTTTTAAAATACATCACTAAACTTCATTTTTTCTAGTTTACATACTGACTTTTATAATATATCATACAATAGCTTATATATGTTTCCATCATATCAATTAAATAATCTTTTTTAATTCTTTTTAAACATTTCCTTTCTACCAAGAAATTTCTAATATCCATAGTTTTTTTTTTTTTTTTTTTTATATTCGCAATATAATATTATATACAATGTAATATAATCCAATTCTATACACAAAAAATAAAAATATATAAGCTAAATAAAAATTAAAAATAAAACGATAATATGAAAAAATTAGATAAATAATATTTCCAGGATAGTTTTTAGAAAATAATAAAATAGAGGTGTTTTAAATGAAGAACAATAAAAATAATTTGTATTGAAATGTAAAAGTAAAAGGAAATGAGGGAGCCAATGAAGTATAAATAATAATAAAAAATTGTTTGAATGATGACCAATACCCGTTACATGTAGCGGGTTATTGTAGCAATTTGTATTTTACATGTTCTTTTACATAATCAGATGGAACTTATTTTATGAACAATTCTTTAAATAATTTATATTTTTTGCATTATACATAAGCCATTGAGAATGCTCTTAAGAAATTAGCCACAGTGCCCGTTCTTTATAAACAAATAGAGCAACAATACCAACAGAAGCTTAAGCCCCGTTTGGTTGCAAGACTTAGCTGAGATCAACTTCATTCAGTCTAATTTTAAACTGAGTCTAACATTCAAACACCTAACTCTCAAATTACTAAATTCATCTAAACTCAAAATTTCCTTACACGTGGAACCCACAACCTTTTTCAACTCAAAATATATTTATACGTAAACCCACAACAATTTTCAATTTTCCATAAATAGTATTAAACTCAACTTAACATCCAAACATATCTAAACGCATTCTAGATGGACCTCACATAACTCACTCCACCTGCTCAGCCACTACTATTCATAAAGAACTTACCTCAGTTCAGCTCAACATCCAAACGTGCCTAAGACTTATGGAAACTAGCTTATTTCACAATACCTTTGTGGGTTGTGGTGACAGTAGTGGAGGTGTAATGCCCCGGTCCTGGATGGAGTCCGAAGAGTTAGTTCATGTCACCTAAAATCATCTCCAATAACACATTTAAAACAATCCAAAGTCTCAATAAAATATTAACTTATTTGTTCAACACATGTTCCTCCAAAAGGTCACAAAAGAAGTACCTTAATAACATACATAAAAATTACTATAAAAACTCAGAGATACCCATGACTCAAAATACTAAAGCAACATAAAATATTAACACTACCAAAATGACTCTAAAAAAAGTCCTTGTACCCTAAGACACTTAATCTTCTACAATCATCAAAACTTGCTAGTACTCCCTATTCCAGACTTCCAGCTAATGCATCAAAATTATCTGAAAAATATTGTGGAGATAAAGGGTGAGTTATCAACAACTCCGTAAGCAGAGAACATATACTAATATGTAAACATGAGCATTTTCAAAACTCAGAATGCATAACAAAATATTTACTTTCAGAATGTAGAATAAGAAACATTTGCTTTCAGAATACAAAATAAAGCATGTTACCAAAAATATCAGAGCAAAACTTTCAAAAATATTTTTATTCAAAAATTCATTTGGCATATCAAAATCTGAGACCTCATCTTTATCATATCAAAACATCAAATCGGGACGGATACCATATTTCACTCCCGTGGTAGCGTTACAAACCACCATTATACCCGTGACAGGGCCGTATCTACTATTATAACCCGTGGTTGGGTTGTATACCATGTTTAACCCCTGTGGTAGGATTATAAACCACCATTATATCCGTGATTAGGCCGTATCCACTAGTATAACTCGTGGTTGGGTCATGTCATATCCATTATTATTACTCATGGTTGAGCCATAACCACTATTTTAACCCATGGTTGGGCCGTATATCATGTTTAACTCTCGTGGTAGAGTTGTGCATCTGCAGATAGCCAAGCAGAACATAAATCACTCCATCACCCTAAAGGTGTGCACTCAAAACAGAGACCACTACTATAACCCTTGGCAGGGCCGTAACTGAACAGTACAGAAATAAAATCAAATAGTCATACCAAAGGTTTTTCAGATACCACAACATATCCAAACAGAGTATTAAACAAATTCATATTTTTTCACATATTCAAAAACAGTTTTAGAACATTTTTACATCACATGCACAAATTTTCATAAATATCATATTAACTCTTTTTGCATAGCTCAGAAACATAATACACAAAATTAGCTCATGTATACACTAGTCATGACAGAAAATATCTTCTCTTATACAACTTTCATGCATATGTGGAGTACATATCTGAGCTTGTTTTCAAATTTCTTTTCAAAACAAACATGCATATTTTTAAATCAATCTTATTTCATTTTCTTTTTATGCGAAGTCTAGTATAGGAACTCCACTTACTTGGATTTCTTAGCCTTTCAAAAATTTCCTTAACTACGCCGAAAAAATATTAATTATCACCTATAAAATAATCATGTAATTCCCGTAAATTTTTAATCGAACACATATTTCAATATTTAAGCCTATGATGCTAAAATAATCTATTTTTAATTCCTCAAAAATCTAAATTTTCAATCCCTAAAAATATCATCACTTCCCAAATTCCTCAATATCCAACTTAATCTCTGATTAAAGTATTAAATTCTAACTTATTTACTATTGAAAATCAAACTATAAAATTTAATACTAGATAATATAATTATACCAAAATATTTTAAATTATACAACATTTATTTAATAAACTAAATCATATCTAAAGTGTTTAAAAATAAAATTACACATTTATCGTTTACTTTTGAAAGAAATCTTTACTTAACAACAATTTAAATCACTTAGAAAAATTTATGTATATAAAAGTTTTTAGACTATTATAAAATAAAATAAAGTCCACCTATACATATTAAAAGTTTAAAACAGTCTAACATAGCTTGTAACTCAAAGGGTAATTAACAATGTAATTTCATCACAAAATAATTTTATGCATGACCAACTTTACATTAAGCTTCTGTAAGACTTTGTTATATGAAAACATGTTCGTGAAACAGCAGTTTGCGAGGCAGAGGCTCACTGAGAGGAATGGAGTTGCGACGGAGTTGGGTGCCGTGGCCGGCGGTGGTTATGACAGTAAAATAAGAGGCTGAGCACTGGTAAGAGAGAGAGAGAGAACAGAGAGTGATGAGCAAGAGAGAAACAACGCGAGAGGAAGAGAGACGGAGGGTGGCCGTGGCTTACCAAGGGCGTTAGTTAGGGGGAGCATTTTGTCGGCGACACGGAGGACTGGCGTAGCAGCTGGGCAACGTACGTGGGGGTGGCACTCAGAGGAGTTGAACGTGGGAGGGTCACGGTGGCTGTCGGTGTGGACGTTACTCTATTTTTAGTTGTGAAAAACAGGGGCCTTCCTCACGATTGAAGGTGGTGTTTTATGGTTGAGGAACGGAGGGTCTTACGGGTTTAAGTGTATGGAACCTCTCCTTGATTCTCGGCGTGCGAGGTGGCACGGGGTGGAAGAGACGTGGCTGGCCGATGGCTTACATGAGTGGTGCAAAAGCTGGACTGGATACACGGTGCTGCGGTGGCAGAGTAGTGGCTACGGTGCAAAAGATTTCGCGGAGGAGCTTGGCAGGGAGATCTCGGTTTCATGTGGCGGTGGCTAGCGGGAAGGGAAAATCTCAAACTCACCTAGAGAGGTGGTTGCATACGGAGGAGATGGGCTGGACGTACATGAAGGGCTTGGCTTTGGTGAGGTTACCTTAAGGTGGTGCATTGGCTACTGCGATTTATGAGGGAGAAAAAAATAATTAAGATGGTAGTCAGTTTTCACTTGAGCTGAGTAACGATGTGGAAGATTTGTATCACTATAAAATCAAAGAAGAAGATAGAGAAATAGCACACAAGTCATTCGAGAAAATGCCTTTCAGAAGGCAGTGTATTGTATTATGTACTATCTCATTTTCCTTACTATTCCTTGCAACCACAGTCCCTATTTATACACTTATAGGAAGACAAATGATCAGATCATAAATTGATCAGACGGTGTACAATCATTCAGTTGGTTACAAGGGAATCTTCTAGAGTAGGACAGATGGCACGGTATTGCTCTTAGCAGATGCGCTGGAGTTTGTTAGGCTAGCTGTGGACCCCTTGTGCTCGTGAGTGCCTTCTGTTGGAATAATGGCAGCAGAATGATCTGGTGCTTCAATAGCCCCCTGCAATTCAAGCGGCACCGGAGAGATGGTGAGGCTTGATCGTAGTGAATTAAAGCGTGCAGTGGAGAGAGGCTTTCGACAATTTGATCTTTGCTGGAAACAAAGGAGACTTTGAGTGATTTTGGAGCAACTCTTTCCCGAACAAAGTGGTAGTCGAGTTCAACATGTTTGGTCCGAGAATGAAGAACCGGATTCATGGAGAGATAGGTGGCACCAAGGTTGTCACACCAAAGTGTTGGCGGATCAGTCAAGAAAATGCCAAGTTCACCAAGTAGAGACTGTAGCCATATAAGTTCGCAGGCGGTGTTGGCAACTGACTTGTATTCAGCTTCAGTGGACGATCTGGCAATCATTGGTTGTTTTTTGGAACCCCAAGATACCAAGTGAGAACCAAAATAAACATAGAAGCCACTCGTGGATTTGCGATCGTCAGGACACCCGGCCCAGCCAGCATCAGAAAAAGCAGTAAGAGTAAAGGCAAAAGATGTAGAAAAATATAAACCAAAGTGAGATGTGAGACGTAAGTAAAGGAGAATCCTTTTTACTGCTTGCCAATGTGGGATCCTAGGGCAATGCTTGTATTGACAGACCTTGTTAACAGCAAAGGAGAGATCAGGACGAGTGAAGGAAAGGTACTGCAAGCTACCTACAATGCTATGGTAAAGTTGAGGATCCTCAAAAGAGGATCCTTCTAAAGCCGTGAGCTTTGCAGAAGTGCACATGAGAGTGGATACTGACTTTGAGTGATTCATATTTGTGCATTTGAGTAGGTCAGTAATATATTTTGTTTGAGATAAAAACAGACCTTTAGAGTTTCTAGAAACTTCAATCCCTAAGAAATAGTGCAAAGGCCCTAATTCTTTGACTGGAAAAGTAACACGCAGAGATGCAATTAATTGAGAAATAAGGACTGATCTAGAACCGGTGGCAATGATATTATCAACGTAAATTAACATGTAAATGATATCAGTGGAATTTCGAAAAATAAATAAAGAAGGGTCAGAGATGGAGGCAACAAAAGCAATGGACAACAATTTAGAACTCAACTTAGAAAACCAAGCTCTAGGGGCTTGTTTAAGGCCATAGATGGACTTACGTAGCTTGCAGACATGTGATGGAAGATCTAGATTTGCAAACCTCGGCGGCTGATGCATGTAAACATCCTCCTCTGGATCTCCATGGAGGAACGCATTCTGAACGTCCAACTAGTGCAGTGGCCAAGATGAAGAAACAGCAAGGGATAAGAGATGCCGAACTGTGACAGGCTTAATCACAGGGCTATAAGTTTCCGAGAAGTCTATTCCGGCTTGCTGATGAAACCCCTTCGCAACCAGGCGAGCCTTATGGCGCTCAAAGGTCCCATCGGCATGCCGTTTAGTCTTCAAAACCCATTTACACCCAAGAACATTGAGAGAGGAAGAAGAAGGAACCAAATCCCATGTTTGGGTTGAGATAAGGGCATCAAACTCAGATGCCATGGCAGCACGCCACTCGGGATATTTTGATGCTTCAGTGAAACAGGAAGGTTCTTCTGGGATGGAAGATGACGAGGAAATGGTGAGATGGAGTGAGGGATTTGGAGTTGGTTTGGACGTGGGCCAAGATATGGTTCCATCTGTGCGAAGTAGTGGTTGGTGTATAAGATTTTGGGACCTGGTAACCATGGGATGACAAGGCTGTATGGAGGAAGAGATGGGAGACGGCGTAGATGAAAGATTGGGAGGAGATGACCGAATGGGAGACGATGCCCTAATGTGAGAAGGAGGAGATGGGCTTGGGGAAGTAGAGCGATTTGAATGGGCCAAGATATCAATGTTGGAAGTGGACTGAGATGTATCTGACCGAGAAATAGCTGAGGAAGAGGAGTTTGAGTGATTACTGTGTTCGGAAGGATGGTAGAGATGGGCTTAAAGATATCTGGGGATATAGAGCTCGGGAAAGAAAAGGATAAAGGGCTCACACGCATTGGGCTTGAAGAAGTAGAAGAAGAAGGTGGGTCCATGAGTGTATTCTTGGCAAAAGGAAACACAGTCTCGTGAAACTGTACATCACGAGATGTATAGATTCGGTTCTTGAAGATGTATAGAAGAAGAAACTGTACATCGTCACACAAGATTTTGATCTGAAATCCATTTTGTGATGATTAAAGGGAAGCAAGTTAGGCCAACATTGACACCCAAAAACACGAAAAAATGTATAATCAGGATCCCGAAGAAAAAGAAGTTGATAAGGTGATTTATTTTGAAGGACATGAGTAGGAATACGGTTGATAAAAAAAACAGCCATGGAAAAGGCATCGGCCCAATATTTGTGTCGGATTGATGCATGGGCCATAAGGGCAAGCCCGGTTTCCACAATGTGACGATGTCGGCGTTCTACAGTGCCATTTTGGACATGAGAATATGGACATGTCACACGATGCCAAATTCCATTTGATTGAAAAATTTTTTGTAACGACCTAAACTCACCACCCCAATCAGTTTGTACAGAGGCGATAGTGGAAGAAAAGAAGTTGTGTACAAAACTAAGAAAAGCAACAAATATTTGAGAGACAGTAGATTTGGATTGCAAAGGAAATAACCATATATATTTAGAATAATCGTCAACTACAGAGAGATAGAACCGAGAGCCATTGGTTGACAATTCAAGAGCTGGTCCCTAGATATCTAAAAACAGAAGATAAAATGGCCTAGGTGATCGGGTAGATATGGGTGGATGAGGAAGAGAATGTGACTTAGCTAAGGGACAGGCAGAACATATGTGTGAGGAACTAGAGTTACTGACTGGAAGATTAAAGTGCTTAATAGTAAAGGCGGTGATGCGTGAGCTTGGATGGCCCAAACGTGCATGCCAGTTGGGTGATGTGGTTCTTTCGCCGAGCATGGCATGAGGAGAAACTGAGAGTGATGTAGCGGAAACACCAGTTGGCAGCTCGTACAATCCGTTCCTAACATGGCCCTGGAGAAGCAGAGCCTAGGTGCGCAAATCCTTCACAAGAAAAAATTCAGAGTGAAATTCAAAGAAGACTGAGTTATCAAGACAAAATTGACGGACTGAAAGTAAATTTTTAGTAATTGAAGGCACATGAAGAAGTTTATGAAGTAAGAAATTGCCAGAGGAGGAAGCGAGATGAGCAGAACCAATGTTTTGGATGGGTAGAGCACTGTTGTCACTGAGGCTGACTTGGTCGGAACCGTTGTACAATGCAGCATCCAAGTTTAGGTTAGCAAAGTCCGATGTAAAGTGATTCGTTGCTGCAGTGTCAGGGAACCAAATGTTGGAGGATGAGGTCTTGGATGGTGCTGAGCTGAAATTAGCAACAATGGTCTGAGGAGGAGAAGTCTGAAACGAGTGATTGAATCGGTGGTAGCAGTTTAGCGCTGAGTGTCCTGGCCGCTGACAGACTTGACACACAGGTCCATTGGGAGCTTGATTCATGAAATGAGGAGGACGACCACCACGATAACCACGTCCACGTCCCCTGCCTCGAGTGAAATTACCGCTGCCACGACTTCCAGAGTGACTGGGATTTGTGTTCCGAACAGTGGAGTTAGCTGCAATAGAGGTGCCTGAAAGAAGAGAATTAGTCTGATGTGTAATGCGAGACTCATGATTCAACAAATAGCTAAACACTTGAGGGGTAGATAAAGGTTCTGGACGCGTGGTGAGAGAAGTGACTAAGGATTCATAATCACTGCCAAGACCAGCCAACAAGTAGGAACAAAGTCAGAGCTGGAGAGAGGATGGCCCGCAGCACCCAAGGTCGACGCACCCAAGGTCGACGCAAGTGCTGTAGCTTTGTTAAAAAAGGTGGTAATGGATTCAGACCTCTTCTTAAGTGTAGCTAATTGAAATTTTGTCTGCATAATGTGAGCAGATGACTGTGCAGAGAACATGGTTTCAAGGGTATGCCAGACCTTGTGTGAGGTACTACAGTTTAAGACCTAGGCAAGAATAGTATCGGAGAGGGAAGCATTAATGGTGGAAATTATCAATTGGTCTTGCAAAACCCAGGCATGATGCTCCAGATTGGGCAAGGTGGAGGGGGGTGCAGGGTGAGAACCATCAACAAAACCGAATAGATGATGACCTTTGAGGAATGGCACAATTTGTGCCTTCTATAGTAAATAATTTTCATGAGTGAGTTTTATAGTAATGAAATGAGTGGAGGAATGGATGATGGTGGGGTTGATGGTAGGTGACGGGGAAGAGGAGGAGGGAATAACGGAGGTGTTTTCTAAACTGGACATTATTGTAAAGATGAAAAAAAGAAGAAGGACGATAGTCTGTGGAGGCTCTGGATACCATATAAAATCAAAGAAGAAGATAGAGAAATAGCACACAAGTCATTCGAGAAAATGCCTTTCAGAAGGTAGTGTATTGTATTCTGTACTATCTCATTTTCCTTACTATTCCTTGCAACCAGAGTCCATATTTATACACTTATAGGAAGACAAATGATGAAATCATAAATTGATCAGACGGTGTACAATCATTCAGTTGGTTACAATAGAATCTTCTAGAGTAGGACAGATGTCACGGTATTTTTACTTAGCAGATGCGCTGGAGTTTGTTAGGCTAGCTATGGACCCCTTGTGCTCGTGAGTGCCTTTTGTTGGAATAATGGCAGCAAAATGATCTGATGCTTCAATAATCACCGAAATAAAAATCCAGGCGGTGGAAGTTTTGCTGCCGTGTTAGTTTTCTTGGACCTATGGGGACATGGGTACATGCATGCTAAGTGGCGTGGTGGCCTCGTCTGATTGAAGGAAATTTAAGTAGAAGGTGCGGCATAATATTTTACGTACATGGTCTAAGTATAAAGAAAACAGTGATTTAAGGAATTTTATCACGAAGGGGACTCTAAAATTAATGTGCTTCAAATTGGACACGTTAATGGGTTTGGACTCAATAAATAAATTGGGCCATAATCCTTATGTTCAAAATAAATCTCTCATTCAACAATATCTTCAACGTTTAGAAAAATTTTATTAGGTCAAGTTCTAATTATTCCAGCCCCTTGAATTATTATTTGGGTCAGTAAGCTGCTCTCAAATTACTCATTAAAACTCAAACGGGCTTTGCATACATAAGCCCAAAATATTTAACAGACTCAGGTTGGGCCCGGCTGTTGCAGGAGGGCTCCTTCTTAAGGACAAACTCGTCCTCATCGTCTACATCGTCTTCTTGGGTAATACCAATCATCAGCCTGGCATTTGGAGGTAATTAAATACATCAGTCCACAACAAGCATTTTTCCTATGTTAAAAATATATATGTTTTAAAAATGCTATTTATTTATTTGATGTAATACATCCTTCCTCCTAAGTGATTTTCTTACCTCATGAAGATCTACTAGCTTATAAAGTTGCTGCACCAACTTGTTAATTGATTCATCTGCTCCAGGAACAACAGTTGTAATAAGACTTTAATTTCAACCAGATGTCGCTCAACTTGAGCTTCCATACTATCAATTCCTCATGCATCCACTGTCAACAAATAAAAACCATAGGGAGCTTTATCAAGCTGAATTTAGATACCGATCTAAGAGTGATAAAATAAATCACTAGCTAGGATCCTTCTTATCTGTTTTATCTATCACATTCTCAGAAGCTGAGTGAATTGACTTGTGTATTTTTAAGTACCTTCATACACACCAAAGAATTTTTAATCTCTTTCAGGTGTTCATCGACTCTAGCTTTATATTTCACCAAATCCTTATGCATCACCTGTCAATAAAACATAAAAAAATGGGGTTCAAACGGCACTATTAACAATATACATGAGATGTTCAAAATTAACCTCAGCTTGATCTTGTTCTTGATTCTTGGATACGAGCTCCTGCATATGATCTCTGTTTATGAAAATGAACCAATATAAGGGGCGCACCGAATGACAATGATCATGAATTATCCTTATAAACAAAAGCTTCATTAATTGTAGAAGACAAAAGCAAAAGGGAGCTTTATCTTAATTTAAATCACAAAACAAATCTTCCTTGCGGTCTTAACAGTAATAAAGCAGCAGGGAAAAAATGAATAACACCATATACTTGTGAAAACAAGGTTTAGGATAAGAAGAAATACAACTACAAGGTTGGGTTTTACCCAAGGATTTACACATCCAGCCAAGGACCATTGGATTGAATCAATAATAGCAGGGAAGGATAAAACATCTCATAAAAAACACACTGTTCGACTTCCCCAGCCCATAGCCCATAGCCCATAGGAGAACATAACAAACTAACTTTTAGTGGGCCATTGAGAGCAACAAACTGCCCAAATTGCTATGAAAGTGGTGATAGTATACGGATGAAGCAAAACTAGCAAGAAGAATCAGTAGTGAAATACGATACGAAGAATAAAAAAATTACCCAAAGAAGATACAAGGTATAGAAATTAAAAGAATATCAACTACACAAGAATTAACTATAGAATGCTTCACTGTGTTGAAATGAACTGAAAAAAAATGAAGTATAACTTTCTAATATAAAACTACCCAAACACAACAAACAAATGCTTTCTAACATCGTGAGCACCAAATAATGTATCTTTTAGCTTGAAAAGTCTTTTTCTCTTTACTCCACAATATACAGAAGAACCTACCACAAACAATGCTGAGAGGCCAATGCTGATAGCTTACATGTTCATTTAGCATTGTGATCAAAATGCTATTTTTGTTTCCACGACAAATTTGCGAACCAATAGCAAGTACCATATTATATCTAGTTATATATATATATAAATATATATATATGTTTTATTTGAAGAAGACTAGCTCATTCCTCCTATAGAGTTAAAGCATAGTTAATGTCTATCACAGTAGCAACATGTAACGACCCAATCTAATATTATTAGGAATAAATTATGGATAATTTTATTGGGCCTGAATTAAGTTAATGGGCCAATAATTATATAAGCCCAATTGAAATGTTCGAGTATCTTTTTTTGGAATAGACTACGGGCCTAAGATTTTTATTTTGGCGGATATCGAATTTTTATTAAGCTTGCCATGTTAGTTAATATATATCATCAAATATTTTTATTTTGGATGGAATCTTGATATGGGTCTAGGAATTTATAGAACAAATATTTTTCTTTTAAGGATTAGAGGTGGCCCAAATAATTGAAATGGGCCAAAAAACCCAAGCCCGTGAGATCTTGTATCAGACTCCACATTCTACACAATTCACGTCCGTTGTTTTTCACTGCGTGCACGGCTTCATCGCGTCTGCTTCCTCCGCATTCACATTTGTCCCTCCGCATGCATGTTTGTCCCTTCGCATGCACGTCTAGCCCTCTTACTCGATACACGTCTCTCTCCCTAGGGTTTATTTTTTGGATGTTCTCTGTCACCTATATATATATTTCTATATATCTATTTTATGAATAAAAGTGGCTATGGGCTAATGAATAGTGATTTTTCTTCAAATTTTACTTGCCCATTTTATTCTCTTTATTCTTGCTTTTTCCATTTTTATCCTTGTCATTGCATTTCTTCTTCTATAATATAATACAATATAATATAATAAAAAGAGCCTATACCACATAATGATGAGAGAGAGAGAGAATGATGAGCGAGAGAGATCATATACATATTGTAAACATCATTTCGCACAAGAAAAACTAAATTAATGTTCCACCACCCTTAAAGCCACTCGCTGCATAAGTAAGGAAACAGTACATGATGTTGGCTTTGAATTTAAATTGTTGTGATTTCAAATGTCTACTTTTCCACTACCCTAATTTTGAAAGAGCAATTAATTCATTAAGTCATGTAATCACAGGTTTGAAACATTCTATTTATATGTCTTTTCTGTTTATGTTTGTTAGGAGGGACCTATTTTTAATGTTTTTAGTCAAACCTCGTTCTACACCAGCCTGATCTAGCTAGCTAGCATGAAAATTCAGAAAATAATTTCATGGACTATATATATGTTCCAAGAAGTACTTGGATTATAAAATTAATGTTAAAGTCAATGATCTTCTTTTTGGTTATATATGTTGAGCACATGATAAATATCAAGACAAACAACCTTTGCACAAATCTTCCCATACAAGGTACCAAACAAGCAAGCAAGGAATTATAATTAAAATAGATGACAAATCCCAATTACTTGTATTTGCTAAACATGGATCATCTTACATCTTTGTTTATTACTTATAGCACGGATCATCTTCTGTTTAATTTATTGCTAATTAATGATCATACTTTCTATATATATATATATGTTAAAGGTAAAAAAGGTTTACATGACTAGCTAGCACTACAACACATTTGGTTTTTAGTGACAGTTGAGAATTTGTGACAGCCCCTAAACCGTCACTAAAAAGTGTTTTCTGTGACGGTTTTTGAAAACCATCACTAAAGACGGATGAGATTTTTTTTACGTTCTAACGAATGAGAAAATTACGTTCGAAGGTCACACATACGTTCGGACATGCGGCTACGTACGTGCGAACGTGAAATTTTTTGGCGCTAACATTCGAACCTTAGTAATTAACGTCCGAACGTTACTTATAAATTTAAATTAAATATGTTCTAATTTTAAATTTATGTGGTTTTTATATTGCATAATTTGGATATAAGTCTAAAAAATTGACTTGTATACATTTATATATACACAATTTGTAAAATATAATTATATAATTATATATTTTTTAAATATTTATGTTTATATATATATAAACTTATGTTTATATATATAAATATAAATATGTAAATATTTATATATACATATTTAAATAAATATTTATGTTTATGTATATTTGAAGTGCAGTGATTTAGTATTGAAGTTGAAAAATATAACATTAAAGAAGATTGAGAATTGTAATTAAAAAACCTTAGATATATTAAACAATATTGTTCCTTACAAATATTAAAAACAAAATACATAAAATATGATAAAAGTACGTAAACAACACTCAGATAATATCGCCGTCTGGGAAAGTCGTAGCGGCCCGTACCTCCTTAGTCAAGGTATCAACCTTGTCGTTGAGGATATGTACACGGTGTGACATCTCGGTGACAGAAGCCTCTAGAGGCCCAAGCTGTTCATCGATCTTACGATTGATATGCGCAGTCAGCTGCGAGATCACTGCATCAACCCAAGCAGGCCGCACATCTCCTGCAGATGTACTAGTCGGCTGCTGACAACTACTCCCCACACTGGGCTGGGGCTGCGTCGGAGGAACTAGATCCGCTACAGGGGGTGGCCGACGTCCCCTCGCCTGTCCAATGCTACGTTGTTGAGTGGTCATGTCAAGGGCGGGCGCTCATCTGAACTTTGGCCAACTCTAAAGGCTGGGTTGGCACTCCCCGAGCAAGTAGTAGCCGACTGAGCAGGACACCGTATGGGAGGTTGTCCGTGGAGACGATGCTCGCCTCGTAAGGGATCCTGTTAAAGGTGAGGAGGGGCAAATCTATGGCATCTCCACGTGCCATCGGTATTAAATTGTGCCCGAGTCCGACTAAATGTGGTCTTATGTGCCACAGGATCCACGTTTGTTGCAACTATAAAATGCAACATGCGGAAGAACGGTAGCAAATGATTTTGGTGGAAGGAGTTCGGCCTCTCGAGCTGCATGCGGTCTCTCCCGGTGAGGATGTAGAAATCCTTGTCTCGGTCGTCATCCGTAGCCGAAGGGTCAACACCCTTGGCCTCTGACTGGTCTGCATCTCTGGCTGATGATGCATCAAGTGGGCCAGTAGATGATGCATAAGTGCCTACATCTGCCTCAGTCGATATCTGAACTCCTCGACGAATCCTGAGGTGGTTGGCGATGACATCGGCTGAAAACTCAAATGTCACACCGCGTACAGTCACGGTGTGAGAGGATGTGTTCTGAGGCATGGAGCACATCTCCATGTATAACTCCTGAACCATAAAGAGATATGCCTTACCCCTCAATGTACAGATATTTCCCCAGCCTCTACTGAGGAAGACATCTCTCAGGTTGGTATGCTCCCAGCTGAGCTCATCGAACTCGTTGATCAGGGCCTCTCGCTCAACCATAACAGTACGAGACCCGATTCGAGCACTGTCTTGAGTGGCTCCTTCCCTCCCTCGTTTCCTGGAATGCAAAGGATGAGCCATCTCCTGAAAATAGAAAATAAAACAAAATTAATTGTACTATTGATGCATATTTGTCTTAATATTAAACTAAGTTGCGTTAACGTTTGAACATAGAAAATATACGTCCGAACGTTACGATGAAACGGTCGGACGTTTAGTAATATCGTTCGAACGTAAAGATATAACGTTCGGACGTTTAACTAAACGTCCGAACATAGGACGTATCATAAATTTAATTGCCATACGTTCAAACGTTATAAATATACGTTTAGACACAAAATTGTTAAAAATATTAACAAAATTAAAAATACTTACGTCTGAACGTTCAATTATACTATCGAATGTAAATATAGTAACGTCCGGACGTATAAAATATACGTCCGGACGTGGAAGTCCAACCGTTAGGAACTTGAAACGGCATACGTTCGAACGTATTGAAAAAACGTTCAAACGTTACGAGACGGAATGGCTGAGTCAACTCAGCCATTATCGAAAGCTCCAAATCCTGTTTCTACTGGGCTAAATGCCGAAAGGTCACCGTAGAAATGAAGTATACACTTCAAGTAACATTTCTACGGTGACCTTTTGGCCAATGGTAACCTATGGTGGCCGGAAAATCGAGTTGAAAATCCGGCCACCATGGGTTTCAGTTTTAATACAAATCGATCGAAATCAATGAATAAAATATATACTTTTAGATAAAATAGAGATGCATACCTTTTAGTGACGGTTGTGGCGGAGTTTGACGGCAGCGGCGACGGAGGAGTGGCGGCTTCGAAACGGAGAAAATGGAGAAATGAGTTTCGGGAGTTCGGTTTTGGATTTATATACAGTTAACGTTCCAACGTTATATTTATTAACGTTCCAACGTTTCATATACGTTGGAACGTTAATAAATATAATGTTCCATATATATTTTCTAATAACGTTCCATTTTAGTATAAATCTAATTTTAAACTTTTATTAATGATCTTTGCTTAATGATATAACTATATTGTAAGTATAATATATTATATAACATTAATATAACTATAATATATTCTAACTATAATATAGTCTATAACTATAATTGGACAATAGTA
>QEOT01000290.1:258-46631 GCA_003123785.1 Pterocarya stenoptera
ATATTGAGAGAATCCAAAGAATTTGAAGAAATCGGAGAGGAAGAGATAAAGGGATTACCTGGAAGAGATGGATCCACGGCGATAACAAGTTCCGAAAGCACTGGTGCAGCACGAGGAGCCACTAGAACAGATGCTGGCTGGGAGGCATTCGAAGAAGATGACGCAGACGGAGAGGAAGAGGGCTCGATGGAGGCTAGGGTTTTCTCTTCATCAAAAAGCACATGCCGAGAGAGATAAACTCTATTTGTTGTGGGCTCGAGACAACGGTAAGCATGTTGGGTTAGAGAATACCCGATGAAGACACACGGAATGGATTTGGGCTGGATTTTATGTGTGTTGTAGGGCCTGGTTAAGGGATAACAAATACACCCAAAGGTTTTTAATTTGAGATAGTTGGGCTTTTGTCCAAAAAGAGTCTCAAAGGGTGATTTGTTTTGAAGGAGAAGGGTTGGTTGACGGTTTATTAGATACGTGGCAGTATGGAAAGCATGTGGCCAATATGAGAGAGGAAGATTAGCATCGTGAAGCAAGGTGAGCCCAGTCTCAACTAAGTGACCATGACGGCGTTCAAATACACCATTTTGTTGAGGTGTATGAAGGGCAGTTGTGTAGTGACTAATCCCATGAAGAGAGAGAGAAACGGTTTGAGACTGATAAATTCGCCACCATTATCAGAGTAAAGACTTTTTATTTTAGCTTGGAACCGTTTCTCAACAACATTTTTGAATTGAGGAAAAATGCTCTTAACACAGAATTTTGCATTAATGGGATAAAACCACATATATTTTGTGTAATGGTCAACAAAAATTAAATAATAGCGAGAACCATCTAGACCAACACAATGAGCGGGTTCCCACACATCAGTATAAATAATATCAACAGGAGCATGACTTTGAACACTTGTGGGCCGAAAAGGAAGTTGATGGGCTTTATTAATAGAACAAGATGAACACAGAGTACTCATTTTATTGTTCACAATAGGAAGAGAAAAATGATTAACAAGACTTTGAACAACTTTGAAAGACGGATGTCCAAGACGCTTGTGCCATCCATCAAACGAGGTTCATTCATGCACATTTGCAACAATTTTAGAGGAGGAGCCCACCAGTGAATTCGGAAAATGATAGATGCCGCTTTCACATGCACCTCTTAGTAAGATCGCCCCCGTAGTCCGATCCATTACAAGAAAATGAGACGGGTAAAACTCAAGAAAAACATTATTTTGAGATGTAAAATGATGGACGGAAATTAAATTTTTGCAAATATTGGGAACACAAAGAGTATCACGAAGAACAAATGTCCGTGTGGGTGATTTTAAAGTCAAAGAACCAATGTGTGAGACTGCCAAACCTGACCCATCACCGATAACAACTTCATCAGTGCCATCATACTCAGAATGAATAGATAAATTGGCCAAGTCACCAGTGATATTATGAGAGGCAGCAGAGTCAAGAAGCCATTTCTGATCTTGTTGACTAGATGTATTTGCACAATTAGCCGTGACCTCTGAGGGACGGAGCTGCGAGCAAGACTTGGCTGTATGGCCAATTTGATCACATAATTGACATTTCGGTTGTAACGCCTCTGGTTGGACCGGGTTATGGAAGACTTGCGATTGTCTTTGGATGGGCCTTGAGCAGTTTTATTTTGGCCTGAAAGCTGAGGAGGCCCGTTTGGCTTATAAGAGCCCTTGGGATGAGACCCACCATGAGAACCAAAATGCTGCTTGTGACGATGAGAGTAATTTGCAGAGGCCACAAGCTGTTGAGTAGAAGACTCCAACAGCCGCAGGTAACTTTCATGCCCCACAAGAATATCGTGAAGCTTTTCGAAGGCCAGAGATGTTTCCCGTGCTCGAATTGGTGCAGCAATTTCCCTGAAATCAGAACCCAATCCATTAAGAATATAAAGGGTAAGATCATCATCAGATATTGGATGATCGATGAGAGCGATCTCATCGGCAAGGGCTTTCACCGCATGCAAATAATCAGGGACGGAACGATTTCCTCGCTGAATCAAGGTAAGTTCTTCCTTTAGTTGCATGGCTCAGGTTCTAGATTTACTGGCATACATGTGGTGAAGTTTCTTCCAAGCCTCATGAGAGTTTTTGGCAGTGGCGATGAGAGGGGTAATGGTGGTTGAGGTGGAAGCCAGAATAGCACTCAAAATTAATTTATCCTGACGAACCCAGTGAGTTTTATTCAACTCGGTGGGAGGGGTGCCGGCAGGAGAGGGGCACTGGGAAATTCCATGAACATAGTCAAGGAGATTGTATCCTATAAGGAGGGCTTCAAATTGTGCTCTCCATTGAGGAAAGGTGGATGGCTTCAATTTCTCATTGATTTGTGTAGTAATGTTGAGAGCAATGAGGGTATTTTCAGTGGAAGAAATGGGACGAGGGTTTGGGTTTTGTTCAGAGGTTTGATCTGCGGAAGACGACATTTTAGAGAAAGAGGATCTTTTTACTCGTAGGAGAAAAACTCTATTGATACCATATAGAAACTTAAGATACACACGATTTCAATAGAAAAACCACCACATAGTTTCATTGACTATTGAGTGAAATATATACAGAAAAAAGAATCTATTTTGGGCAACTAATACATCTATACAATTGCTGAAATTGAGAAGGAAATAATTTACAATGAATGAAAAAGCTTTGTAACAGCTAGAATGTTAAACTTGGAAAGTGATCTGATGACTGGGCAGAATTGATGCTGAATAAATGCTAGACAGGATTTGTGCAATCATCCTTAATAGGCTTTAGGACTTCATGATATGCCCAAATGCAGTGAAACAAACAAGACCGAGTATTTTCTTTCATATAGACATTTATTCAATTACACATAGGTTAGATCTATACATTAGTTTGTGTTGTTTATTTTCTCATCTATATAAATACAAGTTGTGTATTGCGTTTTGCCCTTGAAGAATTTTAGTTTCATATGTTCTAACGTTCCTAATCTAAAAAGTACAAAAATATAAAACAACCCCTGATCAACCCATTACAAGTGTGGAACTGCCTTGAAAACCACACTATTCTTACCTCTTTAGATCATAATGGGGTGCTAAATTAGACAATATCATCCTCATCTAAAAAAAATAGAAGTAGCATTATTAATATTTTCCTTTAAAACCATCAGAAAAATTTTGTTTTTTTTAGGCAATTCCCAGCACCAAGATCAGCTTTCAAACAAGAACAAGAAATAATTGATTATTATTATGGTCTCAAGAGAGCTGCGAGAGTGAAACAGAAATATAAACTAGATTTTGAACATTTATTACAGTCAGGATCGATTTTTGTGGCACGATTAAATACTCAATAAATATCATAGAGATTACTTCACATGTCTATTTTTTTCTCGCTTCAAATTCTTAAGTTGGGACATGAAGAACTTGAAGCAACTTTTACTTTACATATTGAAATTTCGCCCTACTTCGTGGTTACGCTTTGGAGCATCAATTTATAGCAGATATGAACAAATGACTATCAGTTCAATTTTTTATGTTAACATAAGGCTGTATTGTGGGCCTAATAAAGTTTCGTGAGGCTCGTTGGGCTGCTTTTGCAAATCAATCATCTAATTAAGCCTAGAATAGTTGCCCCATATATGTTTTGGAGTGGGATGTTGAAGTAAACCAAGCTACCTACAACTTCGGATGGTATCATGTTTATATATTTTGAAATGGTTGGATATTAATATAGTCCATAAGGTTTTTTGACCTTCTAGAAGCTCTCTCTATTACCAAAACCAAACCCTCTCTCTCTAGAAGCTCTCTCGTCCAATCACAGCTGGGGGGAGGGGGAGCTTCGGCTTCCTCTTCCCTTTCCTCTCCTCCCTCTCTAACGTCGGCCCTATGTCTCTGACGGTTTTTGTTGTTTTTTTGCTTTATTTCAGCTTTTTTTAGCCGAATAAGGGGTTAGTCGATCTGAGCCTTTCCGATCACCATCTTCTTACACGCACCCCACCAGGAGTCTTCCCTGCCGCTGATCTGCTAGACCTCCTAATGCGGCCTCCACTGGAGCAGAGCGTAGCCAGCACGCGCTGGTCGAAGAATTCGGAGCTCGCGGGCGCGTGGTCCACTCGCCACCAAGGAACCCTCTGACTCTGCAACGCGCGGCCGTTCCCGAACAGGCGTCTCTGGATCTTCATAGCTCGGCTGTCAGTTTTCCCTCCAATAGTATTTTTGTGCACTGATTTTTCATTTTTACAGTGTTTTCACAATGTAATTTTCTTTATGTCTTGTCTTTAATTTCTAAAAAATAAAAACTCAAAAATATTGTGCCATTCGAACTAAGGTCCGAATGGAGTTTCTCCCCCCTCCGCGTAGGAGGAGTTGGCGAGATGTTCCCCATCCTATCCCGATTAGTCAGGTGTAGAGTTTTGTTTAGTAGGTTACCGTTACCTTTGTCATTGATAGAGGTGTGTTATCTCTTAGACTTAGGTCTGTAGAAATGTGTCGTCCGGACGAGACCATACCAATCACGGTAGTGTGCTGGGAAGCTATTAACGTAAGTAATTGGCTTGTTTTAAGTCAACTTTGTATGTCCTTTTAATGAATGGAATGAGATTTGCTATTATAAAAAAAAATAACATTTTTCGACTCCAACATCCGCTTGGGAATTTACGGAGATTAAAGCGTCGAGAGATATAACACAAGATTACATACCCTCATTTATTACAAATAACATGCAATGCACCTAGCATACTTTTAGTAATATACAATAATTACAACGAAATTTTTTTTATTCAAATATAAGTTGCACCATAATAGACTGAATCCCATAATATCACTCATAATATTGACATGTAGATAAGTTCATCATCCATACAAACATGACTTTACTCAAATGAGACATAGTGCTGTAGTATGAACTCCTTAATTATAGACTCCTACGTAGTTTCTTAACTACACATCAAGTCGCTTGCGCAACTCGACGATCAGTGCCAAGATGACATTCAAAAACTAGAGTATGATCTCCATGAGCTCCTCTAAATCCAAACCCGCTCTATTCGACCTCATCCAGGCAGGGATGTTCTACTCCATGTTGACATAACATAGCTTCTACTATTTCGAGTGTGAATGGTAGTTGGGACTACCACATGAGATTTTCTAATATCAGCAAGTTATACAACTAAGCTACAATCAATTTATAAAGCAGGCACACATAATAAACATGACGTGCATGCATGATTCACATGGACTTGCTTTTGCAAAACATAACTTCAATGACATAAGAGTTTTCATACTTCATAACATGCTTGTTTCACAAAACAAATTTCTTTCATTCATATTCTTGTTATTACATAGGGTGGACGCTTCATCGTTCCCAATAAACTGTGTGCTCATGCTGGTTACTGCATCATAAAATAGGTTCGTCCACCAGTTGTGAGTATAGAGTCTTACCTCATGGTAGGTCGAATTTACCATTACCATGAGTCATTAGCAATACCCACCAGCATTAGATGTTNTAATTATAGACTCCTACGTAGTTTCTTAACTACACATCAAGTCGCTTGCGCAACTCGACGATCAGTGCCAAGATGACATTCAAAAACTAGAGTATGATCTCCATGAGCTCCTCTAAATCCAAACCCGCTCTATTCGACCTCATCCAGGCAGGGATGTTCTACTCCATGTTGACATAACATAGCTTCTACTATTTCGAGTGTGAATGGTAGTTGGGACTACCACATGAGATTTTCTAATATCAGCAAGTTATACAACTAAGCTACAATCAATTTATAAAGCAGGCACACATAATAAACATGACGTGCATGCATGATTCACATGGACTTGCTTTTGCAAAACATAACTTCAATGACATAAGAGTTTTCATACTTCATAACATGCTTGTTTCACAAAACAAATTTCTTTCATTCATATTCTTGTTATTACATAGGGTGGACGCTTCATCGTTCCCAATAAACTGTGTGCTCATGCTGGTTACTGCATCATAAAATAGGTTCGTCCACCAGTTGTGAGTATAGAGTCTTACCTCATGGTAGGTCGAATTTACCATTACCATGAGTCATTAGCAATACCCACCAGCATTAGATGTTTTTTAATTTCGCTCTGGAAACATTTCGATCCCATTCAAAGCCTATTAGCGATTCATTGTCAACCTAAGGGATTCCACTCTATTTTATTCACTCTAGAGTGGACATGAAAGTTCTACTAGGATAATCCTCCATCTTAGCATTTTGGGTCATGATAAAAAATTAATTTTAATACTTGACTTGAAATTCTTGACAGAATTGCATGCTTCATGATAGATATTCATGCTTATGATATATGACATCATGGTATAGCATATATAAATATATATATATCCAATATTAAGGAAAATTTAAATAAAAAAATGTATAACATTGCATGTATTATCTAGCATACTAGCATATATCCAAAGTAAGTTAGAAGCTAACTTACAAAGTTCTTGCTTTAATAAAGCGACGCAAGTTGAAACGAGAGATATACTAAAGTTAGGAAATCTCATTAACATGGAAAATTTTAGAATCTACACTCTAAGAGCACTTATTTGCAAATTTTCGCCTTAACTCTTCAAAATTTGTAAACAAGCCCCTAAAGTTTCAATAATTGCAATCGGGTCCTAAACTTCACCAAACTTTACAAACTACATGTATTTCCTATTATACTTCTATTTTTGGACTTAGAAATCAAGAAATCATGCATCCACTACATGAAACCCACTATGGCCGAAACACTCAAAATCCCCAAGTTTCACTAAAGTGTGATTTTAGGCCAATTTCCAAACCAATGGACACTTAACCAAGTTTAGAACTTAATCATATCCTAATCCTGAGCTTAGCATCATGTTAAGTCACTAGATTCACATTCCTCATGGCCATATATTTATCATATGAATTAACTAACACAACCACAGCATCAAAGTCCAAATCTCGAAACTAGCATGTGTTGTTTAGCAATTCTGTTGCACTAGTCGAATTTAACATATTCTATCTTTGCCAAGAACCAATCATTAAACTTACGAAGAACGTTCTATCTTCCATGTTAACATGTTCTCAATTTAGAGTAACACAAAATAGAAGAGGAAAAAGAAAAGGAAAGGAGGCTTACCAAAAGATGAAGCTTTCGGCTAAGGTAGAGAACTCTCCATTTCAGAACACACTTGCACCGTCTCAGTTTGTGACTCAAAAATGAATTATGCTCTTTTCCTCTTGTCAGAACAAGTGCTAAAGTGTGTGTATGTGTGTCTCTGTGTGTGTGTGTGAGAGAGAGAGAAAGAGAGAGAGAGATAGAGGAAAAACCAAAAGAAATGGGAGGGAATGTGGGTGTGGGAAAGGGCTAGGGAGAGAAAAAACTTCAATGCACCCTTGCCTTCACTCAATTTCTCACCAAAAGTTGTTGGTTTATCTTTGTGTGTAAGAATTGACTTAAGCAAGTGTGTGGGACATAAGGGGACTGAGAAGAGAGGGAGAGGAGTACCTTTTGTGCAGGCCAATGTGTAGTATAAGGGGGTTTGGGTCTTGGATAGGTTGCTTGCAAGTTTAGATTTGTGTGTGTGAAACAAGCAACCAATTGTGTATATGATGTGTTGAGCGGGTGAAGTAAGTGCAATTGAAGGGTGGGACTATATTGACTAGTACAACAGTATAAGTGGAAGGGAGGGGTATGTGTAAGAGGTGGTACAAAGAGCGTGTCTTGCTTGCTTACAAAATGGGTCAACTCAAGTGTGAATGGAGGGGCAAAACCGATGGGAATGGGCATGTGTGTATGGCTCAAGTTTTGGGGTTTAGATTTCAAAGCAAGGAGAGGGCTGGTAAGGGAGTCACAAGGTTGCAAAGGGTAGGGTATGGACTTAAAAAATGTGTAAGACCTTTGTAAGAAAGGCATGGTCTTGCCTTGTTGCACACTCATCCTTCTTACACATGTACTAAGAGCATCCTCATTGGATTATGAAAATACAAATGTAAAATTTGCATAATATCACATCATTTTACATTTGACTATTCCACTCAAAACTTATTCCCACATTGGATTATCCATCTATTAGTTTGATAACCTTTTTTTCAATTTTTTTTCTATTAATTCTTCTTCTAAATTAAGAGCGAGTTCTTCCTCATCATTGCTGCCTTTACCTCATCGCAGTTGGCATTTGCGATTCCTAAGCCCTGAAACTCCGATTCATCTCAAAACCTAGCTCACAACTTTCAATAATAGAAATCAAACAATAGCATATTAGGGGTGTAATGGGTCCGGTTTGGTCCCGTTTTGGACAATGAACCTCTTCCTGCACCATACACTCTCAGCCATCCACTTTTGCACAATCCACTTATGCACCATCCACCTCAACTATGCCAACTTCCACTGAACCAACCCTGCAGATGGTCCTTGATCACTTGATCTGTCTGGATGCTCATTTTGATCGCCTGGATACTCGTGTCAATCGCCTTGAAAATATGGAGACACACCGTCTAGATGAACTGCATCAAAGTATTCAAGTCCCTACATCCAGCAATTGGAGTAGTTGATGATGATCTCGCCATTGATTGATTTTGTCCTTTTGTGACAAAAAGGGGGAGTAGCATATTCGTAGAGGGAGTGGTATATATGTAGGGGAGCAGGATATACTTAAGGGAAGTTGGTTGTAAATAGGAAGAATACAATTTCTTTTACAAAACGAATTTTGTTCTATTTCTTGATTAAACACAATGTCTGATGTGTTTACTATTTTTTAATGATGGCGATCTTTGATGCAAAATGTGCATGTTATGTTTATGCTTGAAGTCTTTGATTTCTGATTTGTTACCAGGCATTGGTTGAACAAGTATGAATATTTCTTTTATTTCTATGCATTTGGTGTGTTTACCTGTTTTTTAAGTGATTGCAGAAATATTCCTTAACACATGAAGCTTATTCAGAGACTGTACCTGTACTTCAGAATTTTGTGTTCAGGGTCTAACAGGATTAGGCCTATTACATATTTAGGCTAGAGGTTTTTGTCACAAAAATGTCAAAGGGGGAGTTTGTTAATGTAAAATGAGCGTGTTGGCATGTTCATGTGACAAACTCAGTTAAATTGTGTTGTAACTTGTTGAGTGATGATTGTCTTAAGAAAACTAAAAAGAAAAAAAAATACAAGGGATGAAAATCAAGCTCGAAATATGCATAACAGTGAATCGAGCAAACTCCAAACAGAAAGTTTGCTCGACACGCGCTTGCACTACAACAGAAGTGGTTTTTTGAGAAGAAAAAATTCATCCAAAAAAATTGTGATTTCATCCCAAGATATTTCTTGGGATGAAAAAAAAATCATCCCAAGGTCGTTCCAATAATATTGTCCCAAAAGATATTTTAGGACGAAAGTACGAATTTCGTCCCAAAAAATATCTTTTGGGATGAACTTGAGCAAAATTGTTAGATCGCATTCGAATAGAATCTTTTTTTAACAACTATTGAATTTCATCCCAGAATCACGTTTGAACGGTACAAACTTGATGTTCAAATTCCAAATATGTTCGAATGCATTCTTCGTAAGTGGTCGATCGATACAAATCCATTCTACCAAATAGGCATGAGGAAACATTCGAACAAACAATTTAATGGTCGAATAATAAAATATGTTTGAACGTATTGAGTAAGACGTTTGATCGAACCATGATAGGATCGAACAATTTGTTATGAGATGACATTAAATCGTTTATTTCATATTCGACGATTTCATTCGCACGGTTTTAAGTACACTTCAAACGTTCGAACAGTACTTAAAACCGTTGTTCGAAAAGATTTGTTTGAACAAACAAAGTATAATACCAATTACATTTGAATGTTCTATATCAATGCTTGAATGGTTTTACTTATTTTGTTGGAACGGTTTTTGGTTGTTTGAACGATAACTATTTTATTTTACCCAATAACGAAAAACCAAATAGACATACATAATATTTCAAAAGATACATTACATTTTGTTCAATACCCATAAAAGTAGTCTAATAAGTGCGAACTAAATAAATAAAACAGTAGTGCTAAAGTTCTTTGCATAAAAATAAATCTCAAAATCTGTACGTATAATGTAAACCAGTTACTTGGTGGCTTGAACTGTTGTATAAGCATCTGCATTTGGAGTTGCACCTCTCTCCTGAACTCTTTTTGTTGTTTTTCTTGCTGTTTCATGTGCATCTCCATGTCTTCTTTTTTCATCAATTGAGCCTCTAACTCATGTTGCCTTGTAGTCAATTCTTCAATCCTAAAATTTGGCTTTCTCTAACGCTATAAAGGTGTTAGAGGCAAACTCAGGCAATGGGAAAGAGCTAAAAGGCTTTACACAGCGACCCAAACCCCTTAAATATCCTGAAAGTTTACCCGAAACTTTTGTAAAAATTTCAACATCACTTATTGAGAAATTTTGATCTGATGCAAATTTAGCACGTAAGGCATCGGGATGAGTCCACTTTCCATTACGATCAATATGTGATGCAATATATAATTTTGTTAGATCATAATTGGTAACTAGTTCTATATTAAGAAACGAAAATTATAAGCAGGACATGTAAAAAGATTTATTTAATTTACCTTATATGATGGATCTTCAAACATTCACAAAATATTTTCCAATCAAAAGGTCGGACATCCTGAAAAGGATGTTGGCGTGCATCTTCTCTGTTCTCGAACTTATTATAATGCTCATGACATATCACCTTATACTTGCGGAATGCATTACACATAAGCTCATTGACAATCTTACACTCTTCTCTCCGACCAAAATTTAGTTTAAAGTCATTTTAAAAAAAATATATACACAAAGATATTATCACCCAAAATATTCTAAATTTTGCATACATATTAAATAATATTCATATAAATCAATTATTTAAACATTACCAAACAACGCTTCTTGATAAGCTCTTTCACATCTTAGGGAACTTTCTGTCATAAACTCGTAACCAAAAGTGTATAAGTTCGTGTAAGAGCATCCATATGTGATGCAAGCCAAGATGCTGGTTGTCCTTTGCCTCCGGTATGTCTGGAATGTTAACTTTAATCTTACCCACTTTATGAATTTTTTCAACATCACACATCTAGTTGTGTCTCAACTTTGACGAGGTTATACTGGTAACTCTATTAAATATAATATTCATTATAGAAACGAAGTAAATTATGGTTAGAAACAATGTAATATGTCTATTTCATGACCTTAATTAAAACAAAATGACTATTAGATTTTTACCTTACTATGTAGAGTCAATCTCTAGTAGTGAGTCAAACGGAGAGCTAGGAACAGGTGGAGATGGGATGCAAATTTCCTTCCTCTTCGGTGGCATAATTTCGAAATACTGATACATTCATTACATAAAAGATTTGTCATAAAGTGTAATGTGAAGATAAAAACTGGTCAATTATCTGTATCAGTTTCATTTGACCATTTGCACTAATCATCTGTAGATATTTTAGATGACTCAACATTTTGCTCAACTGTCGCATCAACAATTTCAACATCAATATATTCCCTATGTAATGGAATTATCTCATACTAGTTCAAATTCACAAACAAGTTTCTCTTTTTCTTCATCTTGTCGTTCCGCCTTAGGAATAACATTATATATATTTCTTGAAAAAACTTTTGTACTACTCGCCAATGATTTCCTAACCCAGGATCATCTAAGTAGAATACTTGAGATGCTTGGGAAATCAAAATAAAATGATCATCTTCATACCATTTTTTTTATGTATTAATACTCAAAAAATATTCATTATCGTGGACTCCCCTTGGATGATTGCTTAAATCCCATCAATCACACTTAAACAGATACACCACAAGCTCCTCCAATTATCTCATTTCAATTATATCAACAATAACCCCATAGAAATAAATATTTTCTCCGTCACGACTTACTTCGACTAAGACACCACTATTTTGTGTTTTCCTATAACATTCTCGATCCATTGTGTGATACATACTTTCTTGAGAAATACATGCAGAATATCAAGCAGCGCCAATGTATACAGTACGCTTGATATATCGTTTAGATTACTCGCATGCATTTGTATAACCTACATATTGAATAAAGTATAAACATTAAAAAATAAACAATCAATAATTTTTTTGGTAATTCAAACTCGCATCTGTAATTTCATTACCTATTGTTCAAACCATTTCAGGAACTCCTCTTCATGTTTCTGGTTTATATCATTTACTCTCAGTTCTTTGAGCACTTTACTATGATCACTGAAATTGAAGATTACCAAATAATTTATATTCTTATAATTTTTTAAGTAAATCACAATATTAATTAACAAATAATGACAATTTACTTCAAGTGGCTCTCTACCTCCAGGCAATTGTTAAACACGTACCACTAAGCTATCTTGAACTCTCTTCTACACAAATCATAACCACGCGCTACACCAAGTAGACGTACTTGTTGAGAAAATACAGAAAACCCATTTCATTCTCTTTTATGGTCAATATCAAAGTTTCTTTCCAGCCGATCAAACCTCGTCAATTTCATGAAAGTATTTGGAACAGAATATATGTCACTCATTGTCAATATATATTTCTGCTATTGATTCTTGTGTTATTGTGTTCTATTGTGTTATTTATCCTCCTATTTTGTTCTATTTTGTTATTTAACCTCATGTTGTCCATTATGTTTTTAGTATTAATTATACTCTCATTATGTTTATTATTATGATGTTCTATTATGTGATAATTTAAAATACATTTTTGGAGTTTAATTAGTAACTTAATTAGAATTATATGCAATCTATAATGGAAATTCAAGAATGACCGTTAGAATGTAACATATATCATTCAAATGTAACATATACTGTTCGAATGGTAGTAGATACTATTCGAACAGTTTCAACCCAGTTTTCAGACTCGAACGCAAAACAACATCGACAAATAGATATAGACGAACAAACACAAAACAACCAAGTGATTATTCACAAACACAAATCATATATCATAGAAAAACATAGATATAGATTATAATGAGTAGAAAACAAAGATTTTACCTTCAATGCAACTCCAAACAATCCAATAAACACAAAAGCCCTACACCACTGTTGGATTATGGGATTCAGCGATCTCCTTTAAGGACTCACTAGACTTAGGGGAGTTTATCAATGCTTGATAGCCCAACCCTTTCTCAAAACTCTCCCTCAATCTTACTCACTCTGTCCCTATCTCTCTCACTCTTTGTCTCTCTCTAAATCCAAGTGTGAGTACCTCTCTCTCTCTCAAAATTTTTGAAGAAAAAAGCCACTCAAATACCTCAGAACAATTTGGAATTCAAAGAAGAAATCTAAAATGAAGAGTGTGTGGTGCTAGGAGTGATATGTGGTATTTAATCCAGACCTAGTATTTTTAACTTATTACGGCAATAAAATGTCGTTGTAACAAGTTCCTTGAATTGAAACGCCATCATTCCAATTAAAACAATGCTTATTACAACGAAAAAAGTCGTCACCTTATGCACCCTTTTAAAATCTATATCATTTGAACACCTCACATATACGTTCGAACATAAAAATAAATTTCAGCGTGCAATGTTTTTCGCTGACAAAACTTTTGTAACAATGTTCGAATGATAGTAAAGAATCGTTCAAACTTTAATCAGAAGCTGAAGGATTGGTGGGAGAAATTCCCTAAACCATTTCAGTAGCCGCCAAAAGCCCTAGCCACCTTTTGAACATGACTCGCCACTAGAAAAAACGTTCAAATATTCCTATTCTATTCGAACTTAAGGTGCTATCGTTCGAGCGGTGGTACATCATAACATATATATTATATACTCATAATATATTTTATGAGTATATATTATAAATACTATATTAATACTAGTATAGTATAATACTATAATATATATACACTATATGATAGTATATATACTATCATATATACTATCATACTATATAGTACAGTATTAGAAGAGTATTAGTATTAGTTTATATATTCTAATACTATAATATAGTTATAGTAATTTATATAGTTATTAACTTATTTATCTATAGTACTATTATAGTATATAGTATTAAAGTATTATTATTAGTATAGTATAGTATAGAATTAGACTATAGTATAGTATAGTGTAGTCTTGTATAGTATAGTATTAGTATTAGTTTAGTATAGTATAGCATAGTTTAGTATATTATTATATGATAGTATTACATAGTTTAGTAAAATATAATATAGTATAGTATATTAACAAGCTATAGTATTATAAGTTATAGGATTAACAAGTTATAGTATAGTATTATAATTTGTAGTACAGTATATTAACAAGTTATAGTATTATAAGTTATAGTATTAAGAAGTTATAATAGTATAGTTTAGTATTGTATAGTATAGTATAGTTTAGTATGTGGAACTACTGGCCTGCAGCTTTTTTGCCTCTCTCTTAGACAGATGGGGCTTCTCTCTCTATGCTCCTAAGGAACATAGAGATTTGTCTCTTGGCTCTTCCCCGTCCCATAGAGTTTTAGTTATTTACACTCACAAGACCTGTTCTTCCATGGAGGAGAAACTTTCTCACTTATGCGAGGGCCTCAAGCTTACTGAGGAGGAGCAAGAAGAGCTCCATCTCCCGGAGGAGGAGATATTACTTGCACAGAACATTAGCAACTTATGCCTTGAATGTTTGATTGCTTCAGAAAGAAAGGTGAATAAAGGGGTGTTCAAAGCCACAATGTTCAGGGTCTGGAATGCTTCTGACGGGATTTCTTTCAAAGATATAGGAAGAAATAAATTTTTGATAGAGTTTCAAAGCCCCGTTGTGAGGTCCAGAGTGATTTCAGGGCGTCCTTGGTCCTTCGACAAAAACTTGATTTGCCTCCAGGAATGTTCAGGTAGACTTGCCTTAAAGGATATTGAGTTCTCTTCAAAACCCTTCTGGATTCAACTCCATGACATACCCTTTGCTGGGATGAATAGAAGAATGGGTGAAAAGCTAGGCGCCAGCATAGGGAAGGTCATCATGGTGGATGTAGATGAAAAAGAAAGGGCTTGGGGGGGAGCCTTGCGTGTAAAGGTGATGATTGACATTTCTAAACCTTTGGTCAGGGGACGTGTAATCACAATTGGGGAGTCTCGGATGTGGATACCTTTCAAATACAAACGTCTACCCTCCTTCTGCTACCATTGTGGTATAATACTGCATGCACATATCAGATGCCCATGTCAAGGGGCAAACGGATGCGCGCATGCCTCTTCCCAACTCCAATATGGCCCGTGGCTCTGAGTGGACCCTGCGCAAAAATTGTCCCATTTCCATCCACAGTCAAGTAGCCCTCCAAGAAGGGCGTCAAGCAGTGGCCCGCGAGAAAGCTCCGATGACCAAGGCTCTGGTTTTGGCGGGAACAACAATTTTTGTAAGTCAACAGAACCCTCTGACATAAATCTTAGTGAACCTGTGCAACTAGATTGTATGATGGAAAAGGGAAAAGGAGTTGGTTTCTTTCAGTCACAGGTGCATTTAGCCAATAGTCAGCCGGCAAACAAGGAAACCTCCACCTACTACGAGGTGCCTCCAACAGCAGATGTCAGAAATCCTTTCAACAATACGCACTTCAACACCCCACCACTTGACTCCAATATGGCATATGCAGCAGACAGTCCTTTGGTAAGTTCCTCTTCCCTACACATTCAGTTAGATCCCATACTACACACAAAAGTCCCCTTTTGTCCAACTGGAAACAGAGGGCCAGAGGCAAGACAACTATTAGTGATGAGACTAGTAGGGACATCTGCACTGTTGCACCTGTTTCCACCAAAAGAAAAAAGAGTTACCCTACGGTGACTACAAAACCTACGAGGTCTTCTAAGAGAATCAAATGTATCACTATGGCAGAGGCTGTGCTACAGCCCTGCCCATCTCCATGAATACCCTATGCTGGAACTGCCAAGGGCTTGGGAACCCTCGGACAGTTAGAGAGCTCCACATGCTGGTGAGAGCTAAGTCCCCATCCTTGATTTTTCTAATAGAAACAAACTGTAAAAGAGATAGAATGGAGTTTATTAGGAATAAACTTGGATTCGAACGAAGTTTCATTGTGGACTACAAAGGTCGAAGTGGTGGGCTTGCTTTCTTTTGGAAGCAGGAAATTTCTTCAAACTTAGCATCCTACTCACATAGCCACATTTCCCTACAAATCCAAATTGGTAATTTTGAGAAACACTGCATCATCACTGGCTTTTATGGCCAACCCATGACTAATCACAGAAAAGAGAGCTGGAATCTTTTAAGGCTTCTGAAAGTTGATCATAACACTCCATGGTTATGCATGGGAGATTTTAATGAAATCACCTCTCATGGAAAGAAGGAGGGGGGCTCCCTCAGACCTTTTAAGCAGATGGAAGACTTCATACAATCTTTAATAGACTGTTGTCTCGGAAACTTGGGTTTTGAAGGTTCCCAATTTACCTGGTGCAACAATTATGAGGGTGTTTACTTTACTAAAGAAAGATTGGACAGGGGTCTAGCAAACAATGTGTGGTTGGACTTATATGACACCAATTCTGTTACCACTCTACCTACCCTATGGTCTAATCACAATCCTCTGCTTATTTCATGCAAATCCTCTGCTTCTCCATCCATTTCACACTCGAGGGTATTCAGATATGAAGCCTCATGGGCAAAGCTAGAGGGATGTGAAAATGTCATTAAAAGGGCCTGGCAAGGGTCACTCAAATCAGGGTCTAAGGCAGATATCACAAGAAGGGGTCTCGAGAGATGTAAATTCCAACTGAAAGAGTGGTATAACTCAGCAAGAAGAATTCTCCAACGGGATTTTATTGACAAATATAAGCTTCTGAGCTCTATACAAGCCTCTAATGCAGGCCATAATAACGATCAAATAAGAGCATTACAGAAGGAGTTGGATGTGTCTCTAGAGGAGACTGACCTAAGGTGGCACCAAAGAGCTAAACAGAGATGGCTCCAAGAGGGTGACAGGAATACAAAGTTCTTTCACAAATGTGCCTCAGTTAGAAAACAAATGAATTCAATTCAAAAACTTCATATGGAGAGGGGCAGTGGTTGACAACCTCTGAAGATATTGGGGGAGAATTCCAAACAATTTTCATGAATCTCTTCTCATCCTCAAATCCCTCTGACCCTTACTCTCTTTTGGAAAATTTTAGAGCTACTGTATCATCTGAGATGAACCTATCTCTTACGAAGGAATACTCTAAGGAGGAGATAGAGCAAGCAATCTTTAACATGAACCCTCTGGGTTCACCTGGCCTAGATGGTTTTCCTGCTATATTCTTCCAAAATCATTGGCACATCATTGGAGAAGATGTGATAACTGTAGCCCTAGAATTCCTCAACCAAAGATCTAGTTTTCATGACATAAACCACACATTCATCACCCTCATACCCAAGAAGAAGTCACCTGTGGTTGTCACTGATTATAGGCCCATCAGTTTATGTAATGTATTCTACAAAATTATAGCTAAGGTCATTGCTAATCAACTAAAAGCCATCCTGCCACAATTAATTTCAAACACCCAAAGTGCCTTTGTTCATGGAAGATTGATCTCATATAACACCACAGTGGCATATGAACTCTTGCACTCCATGCAACACAGAAGGAGAAATCATAAAGTGGGCTTTATGGCCCTCAAGCTCAACATGAGTAAGGCCTACGATAGGCTCGAGTAGTCCTTTATATTTCAGGTTTTGAAACAGATGGGATTTAATATGGATTGGATCGAGTTGATCATCCAATGCATAGGAACTGTCTCATATTCAATCCTACTTAATGGCTCACCCAACCAGTTTTCAAGCCTTCAAGAGGCCTTCGACAAGGAGACCCCCTCTCTCCCTATCTGTTTATCCTGTGTTCTGAAGTCCTCACTTTTGCATTGAATCAAGCTGAACAAAAGGGCTTAATCTCGGGCTTCCCTGTCTCTAAGGGCTCACTAACTGTGAACCACCTATTTTTTGCAGACGATAGTCCGGTTTTTTGTAAAGCTCAGTTGCAGGAGTGGAGTAGGCTACACTCAATTCTAAATTCTTTTGAAGCAACCTCTGGGCAGAGGTTAAATCTCGAGAAGTCTTCTATCTTTTTCATCAAGAACACTCGGCCATGAGATTCAAAATTCCATCCTGTCTACCACTGGGATCAAAGCCACAGGCCCTTTTGAGAAGTACCTAGGCTTACCTTCTTATGTAGGTAAGAACAAGTCGAGAGCATTTACTCCCATCCTTGACAGAATTAAAGCTAAAATGAGCAACTGGAAGACCAATTTGCTTTCTCATGCAGATAAGGAAGTATTGTTGAAGTCAGTCCTCCAGTCTATTCCCACTTATTGCATGGGTATTTTTCTACTCCCTAAGAGCATTTTGAGAAACATCAACAAACTGCTGCAATCATTCTAGTGGGGGATTAGAAACCAAAAATCCAAGATGCATTGGATTACTTGGAAAGGGATTGGAAAAGGAAAGCAGGTAGGGGATCTGAGCTTTCATGACTTTGAAGACTTTAACAAAGCCATGCTAGCTAAGCAAGGGTGGAGGATCATCACCAACACTCAGTCTTTGGCCTCTCGGGTGCTTAAAGCCAAGTACTTTCCTTCAATTGAGTTTTTCAAGGCAAAAGTCGAAAGGGGTGATTCCTTTGTGTGGAAAAGCATCACAGTAGCTAGACCTTTACTTCTCGAGGGAATGATATGGAGGATAGGCAATGGTAACAAAGTGAAGATATGGTCTAACCGATCGCTGCCTACTCCTACATCGTATAAAAGTCAATCTCCTCCCAAGATCCTCAACTTAGAAGCAACTGTAAGTGCACTAATTGATGAAGATACTCAATCATGGAATCTACCTCTCATTCATAGAGCCTTTATTCCTGAGGAGGCTGAAACTATATCTAGAATTCATATTAGCCCTTATAACAGAGAAGACAAGCTTATATGGAGATGCACAAAAAATGGGATATTCTCTGTAAAGTCAGCCTATCATCTCCTAGTGTCAATGAATGAAACCAGGCAGGGACAAGCCTCATGTACTATTAGTCAAGGGGACCTATGGAAATTGATATGGAAGCTGAGAGTGCCAAACAAAATCAAAATGTTCCTCTGGAGAGCAGCCAAAGAGATTCTTCCCACAAGGGATAACTTGTTCAGAAGAAAGATCATTAACTCTCCAATGTGCCCAATTTGTCAACAGTTCCCAAAGACCACTTCTCATGTCCTATGGTCATGTCAAGCAACTCAGGATGTGTGGAGTATTAGCTTGAGGAGTATACAAAAATGCGAAACTGAGGAAACCCCTTTCTATAATCTGCTCACAAGGCTATTTTCCAACCTTCCCATGGAGGAACATACCACTCTAGCCCTCACTGCTATAGAGATTTGGCATAGAAGAAACAAGTTTGTTTTTGAATCCAGATTCATATCTCTTAAACAGATGACAAAGCTGGTATCTATTGGCATTTCAGTGTTGAAGGACTCAAAAAGAGAGTTGCAGAAGGAACCTCCCAAGATCCATCTTCCTGTCAAATGGTGTAAGCCTCCCATCAACATCTTTAAAGTGAATTAGGACGTAGGTATTGACAAAATTAACTATAGAGTGGGCATTGGGGTGGCAATCAGGGATTGGAATGGTCTTGTTACAGCCACCCTTAGGTGCCCACGTTTAGCTTTTCCTGATCCCCTCCTAGGTGAAGCATTAGCAGCCTTAAGGGCAGTACAGTTTGGCAAGGAAATTGGGCTCAACAATGTCATCTTCGAAGGGGATTCAAAGCAGGTGGTTGCTCTAATTTATCAAGATATAAAGAACTTACTAGGCTCGTATCAGTCTTGGTCCTTTAAACATGTTCCTAGGCAAGCCAATGTAGTAGCTCACTGCTTGGCTAAGAGGTCCCTTGATTTGTCTGAGGACTCAATTCATGTAGAGGATTATCCTCAATGTATCCACAACTATCTCTCTTGAGAATTTATATGAAGTTCCCTTTATCAAAAAAAAAAAAAGTATAGTTTAGTATATTATTTTATGATAGTATTATATAGTATAGTATAGTGTAATATAGTTTCGTATAGTATATTAATTAAGGTATAGTATAAGTTGTTAATATATCAATGATACTATAGTATAGTGATATACTGATATAACATAACATATATCACTCGTTATATCTCTATAGTATATCACAATTGATATAGTGATATAACTTGTTATATGACTATATACTATAGAGATATAACACATACTATATAGTACTATAATATATATAGTACTATATGATAGTGATATATGATATATTATAATATGGTATATATTATATGATATATGATATTACAATACTATATAATATAGTATATTATCATATAGCATATACTAATATACTATATGATATTAAAATTAGCATATACTAATACTATACAATATAGTATTTATATATGAAATCACTATATGATATATAATACATATAATATCATATAGCCTATAATATATTAAATATCAAAAATTAATTAATTTACTAAATTGGAAATAAACAAAGTTCGAACGGTATATACTATTGTTCGAACGGTAAGATAGTCTCAAAACCATTCGAACGAATCTGTACATATAAGGTATCAGGAATGGGTTTCGAATGCCATCGCCGCCCCCATAACAACCATTCAAAATTTCGAACGTAACCCAACTTAGTCAAACGCCATCATCGCTGTCGTCGTCACCGCCACCATCGAAGACTCATTCCTTTCAAGATGTACAATCCTTACATTCAAATAATGATTGATTTATATAGGTTTTGTTAGATTATTTGTAAAAAATAGGAAAACTTGGTTTTTTCGTCAATGACCACCATAGGTGGCCGGGAATCCACCGTAGGCTATTTACCAACTGTTGTGTACTTGTTATTTGTGGAAGAATGAAAGGAATCGGTGGATTCCTTTCATTTTTATGGCCGCTGAGTTGACTCAGCCATGGTTGCATTTGAACGGTACTGTTTGAATGCTTTTGTATGAGTTCGAATGATAGAAACACAAATTTCGAACGGTTGATCAGCTCACCATATGTTCGAATTGAATTTAATTTTAGCGTTCGAACATACATATTTCACGTTCGAACGATGATGTAAAAATTATCACATTCGAACAGTTAGGGATTTGATCGAATGGTATAACAGAAAAAAATTCTCCATTGTTTTAATTAGTATATAATTTTGTGAATATTCATGTATTATATTTTATAACTAATGTTGCATATATATTTTATTTTTTAAATTTCAGGTTGATAATGTCTTATAGCGAACGTAAGCGTGGCAAACCAGGGCAACCTTCCATCGAAACCGTTCGAGAGATGACTATTTTATTAAGTGTCAGGTGAAAATTTCTGACTTTCTAACTCTTATCTGGGAGGGTCATTTCTTGACATCAATCTTCATTGATATTAGTTGGACACCAATCCTTGACCAGAAAGATGAAGCATGGGACCTTTTTTCTTATATGGACGTCGTCTCTAAGTTCTATAAAGACCTCGATAGTACCAACCCATATGACTGAGGGGCATACACGATCTCTATCCGAGGAGCTTCAGTTATATTTTCAGTGGACAGACTCACTAATTTTATTGGTATTCCTCGATTGCGCACTATATATCCAAACGTGATATCCAAAGAGTCTCTAGTATCGGGTGATGGAGAGACGACTGAGGACGAGGGATCTTATGCAGATGAACTCGATGGCCTCTTTGATCATGAGGTGAGGCAGTTGGTTGTTGGTCCAGATGCTCCTCACTATAATCGGACGAAAAGAATTAAACAGGCAGATCTATCTGGCTTCTTCAGGAGTATGAACTTGATCATCGCCAACAACATTGATACTCGACAGTATAAGATAGACGTTGGCATGGATCAGGTGAAGTTGATGATACGCATCACTCGTGGCGTTCCTATCGAGCTAGTGTGTTATATATTCGATAGAATTCGATTAGAGGCCCAATATATTACGACGGATATATTGCCATTCAGGATCCTGATCACATGATTTCTGCTACATGCTGGGGTCCTGCCAGATATTGCTAAGCGTGTCCTGGAGTCGATGGGGCCGATCAACTCCTCCACTCTATCACAAAGCAAGGGACACTCGAGATTTCGTCTTCGTGGTCCTATTCTAGACCCAATCGATACTCAGAGAGATGCACACCCGGGAGATTGTAGAGTATAGGCCGATGAGACATCCACACAAGCCGAGGCATCCCACACAGCTACTCGTGAAGAGATGGCAGATATAATGTGTGCAGATATCAGCGATGATCGATCCAGTGCGTAGGGAGATCCGTACTGCCATGTCTAACTTACGTATAGAGATTAATGTCATGTCTACGACTCAGGTCACGATCAGTACTCGACTGACACAACTAGAGACACACCTAGTTGCATGCAGAGAGTTGAGATCTTAGTAGTTTGTATCTTTTATTTACATTTCTTTTTGTTTTTGGTATGGACAATATTTATTGTTTTGTAAATTTAATTTAATTTTGAATTAATTTTTTTGTCTTTTCTAAATTAATTATTGATTTCTATTATTCCTATTATTTAATTGCTAATTTTTATATAAATTAAATGTTTATCCGTAATTAAGTAGGGTATTTTATTGCCATCAATAATTGCAAAAGTTCTATAACCATTCAATCGGAATATATCATGTTCGAACGTTTCTCCATTTCCTTTAGAGATTTCTACAATAAATTTCCATTCAAACTCTTTATTTTACATTCGAACATTATTAATTAACATATTCGTTCAAATGGTATCATAATCTATTCAAATGGTAAGTCAATGTCCGCTAAATTTATTAACTTATCCCACCAATTTCTCATTCGATCATATATAATATCTCTTTGAACATTGATTAACTTTGACGTTCAAACATTGTTGTATGTTGTTCGAACGGTAAGTCAATGTCCCATTAAATTTTGTCACTGAACGTTCCAAATTCTCGTTCGACCAAATATAATATCCATTCAAATGTTTATTTTATTTTATTTGAAAGTTTTTGCTCAATGTTCGAATGGTTATTTTATTCGGAGCGAAAGTTTTTGTCCCTACATATATTGTTCGAACGTATTCGAAAGGTAAACACCTTCCATCATTTTTTAGGAACAAAATTTGAATTTCGTCCCTACATCTCATTTTTTTAGACGATTTCAATTTCATCTCAAATAAAAATAATTCCAAACATGAATTTTTGTTGTAGTGTCGACCAGTAGCTCAAGCGGATCTCATACAGAAGTTCACTCGACTAGTTGCTCAAGTGACGCTCATACAAAGATTTCGCTCAACACTCACTCAACCTATAAAATGAGCGAAAGCATGTATAAAGATTTCACTCGACAAAGCACTTGACTCATGGCTCGAGTGATGATTGACCATAATGTTATTATGTGCGGCGCAGTAGTCATGTTAATTGGCTCGAGTGAAGAATGGTTTTTATATATATAGTAGAGAGAGAGAGTTGCTATATATATGAAAAACTCTATAGGTAACCGGCCAGGGGAACCCCGGGGACACCGCATCCCACCTGGCAAAATGTAAACGACGTCGTTTGCATTTTCATGTATACACATGTGTGTTTATATCATCTTGTTCATCTGTTTTAGTGATTTTGACGCCTCGACTCCTACGTACGGCAACGTGAGAATCATGACGTCGGAATGATGAAAACATGGGTCACGCATACCAACGATAAGTGCTCAACTGTGTGTAACGTGCAACAAGAGCACCATAAAAGTTGCAGTGGATAAATTCAGTAAGTCAACTAAGTATCATAATTGTTTAATACAATATCCAAAATAAATAGCCATTAAAAAAAGTTATATAGTTATCTATTATAAATATAATAAAAGCCAAATACATACACGAGTGGGAAACAAATCCCATAATCCAAAACAAAAGTAACCACATGTCACCTCCTCCAGGGAGCCGATCCCTCAACCAACGAGATAAAAGTGCATTAATGTGACCAACATCCATGCATATGATGAAACATGCCTTAGCCTTAAAACATCATTTTTTTCAAAAATGAATATTTTTCCAACGCAAGCCAAAATCCCATTTTGGCCCAAAAGTATAATCCATCATTTTCCCGAAAAATGATTCACACAAAAACATTTATCGGACACTGTAGGCGAGACTCTACCACCATCCCTACCGCATGCACCGTAGGCGAGAATCGCAGGCGAGACACAACCACCATCCCTGCTTACCACCATCCCTATCGTATGCACCGTAGGCAGGAATCATAGGTGGGACTATACCACCATCCCTACAGTTTCTTTCCACACAACGGGTACCCATCAGAGCACTGTAAGCAGGAATCACAGGCGAAACTCTACCACCATCCCTGCTTACCACCATCCTTACCGCGTGTACCGTAGGCGGGACAACACCACCATCCCTATTTACCACCATCCCTACCGCATGCACCGTAGGTGGGAATCACATGTATGACTATACCACCATCCCTATTTACCACCATCCCTACAGTCTCTTTTCCTTTTTCTCACATGAAAATCCAATTTTCAATAGACACATGAACATGAATGCAATTACACGAAAACTTAGTTTTCATTTACAAACATGAACATGCGTGCCAACATGCAATGTACAAGACTCGACATCAATATCCAACAACCAACACAACACAGCACAAGTCAGTCACACAACTTTATTCTCCAATCCAACCAATTCATAGTAAATGAGTTTAAATCTCAAAAGTTATTTAGGAAAATACTTAAAGTGCTATAAAATAATTTCTGAAGGATCACGGAAGTGCAAAAAGCGTCAACACAGCAACTGAATAGTGGAAAATGCACTATGGCCGTGGGTCTTAAAAACCCACTTTTGAACAGGGACAAACTAAGACTTGAGATTACAAGGGTAGGGTCTAGAGATGTTGGTAAAGCTAGTGGTGGTGGCTTTTGGCCGTAGGTGGCAGCGAGGGAGGCGGTTTAAGGCCAAAATGTACAAATCGGAGATTAAGCTAGAAATGCTTCACCGGTGACAGATCGAAGCAGGGAATGGGTCCATTAGGTAGCTGGGAGGTCGAGAAAGATGTGGTGAAGAAATGGTGACCGGAGGTGGCGCGACGGAGGAGCTAGAGCTCAAAAGGCCGTGCGGCTTTAGGCCGTGCGTGTGGGTCAACGGCGGCGCGGGAGGGGCTCAAAACACAAGGGGGTGGTCACCGGCCGGAGGGGAAGAGAGGGAGAGGGGCGGTGTCGAAAGAGGGCATCGTACTAGCCGGACAAAAAAAAAACACACGAGGATAGGGAGGGAGAGCTGTCGCGAGGGAGGAGAGAAACCGAGAGGAAATGAGGAGAAAAGAAAAAGAAGGAGAAAAGAAAAAATAAGAAAAAAGAAAAATGGAAAAAGAAAAAGGAAGAGAAAGAAATGAGGTCCAAACCTCATAACTTGGGTCCCAAAAATGATCCAACGAAAAAAATTTTAAAATAATAAATTAAATAAAATAATTCAAACGTAGTGAAAAGCTTAAATATAATAATAATAATTTTAAAACCTATAAACAAACTAATTTAAATTAAAGAACAATTTAAATACAAAACAGTAATTAATAACAAAAAAACATATCGAAAATAATTTTCACAACTTAAAAAATATTATAAAATAATATATCAAAACCCCCATAATTTTAAAACAAGAGAACCAACCTTTAAATTAATTAAAATAATCATTCAGTTAAAATACACTAAAATACAAGGTGTCACAGTGATTTTGCTCCATGAACTTCACGAAAAACATAGATAATGTTGCCACAACTTCAATGAAATCTTCAAGCAATAATCATAGGAGACTCTCCCAGGATGTACATGTTGAACTCAATAATTACAACTTGAGGCTAAATATTCTTGCTAGGAGCTCTCTTACAAGTGAATTCTTAAGTTCTGCAGTTAGCCTACATAGAGCAAGCATTGATTTTTTTCCTTCTTGTTCTACCACAAGTTCAGCCAAGTCTTCAAACAATTATTGTAGGGGACGATTGCTTCAAGAATTAAATGATGAAGGTTTTAATTCCAACTTCAAGCTGAATGTTCTTGCTAGGAGCGCTCCCACTAGTGTTTTTTCAAGTCCTGCTAGAAGCCCACAAAGATTGAATTCTGGGGATCTCTTTCCTTTTTCTGTGGCTTTTCAAGAATTTCAGGATAGCCTTGTTACATGTTCTTCAAAAGAGTCACCAGCTAAAGCCATGCATAGTCTCGATCAATCCCCTTCCAGACCCAAAATTGTAGAGTTTTTCTTTCAGACCAGACGTGAATGATTGGATACTTTGGATTTGCATAAAATTGTTGGAAATGATCAATTGAACCCATCAACGACTTTCTCTATAAAAATACCAAAGGCATCACCAACCCAAAAAGAAAAAAAAAAAAAAAAAAAGGCATTAATTTCACAGCTCTAGATGGGATGCATCCTGGAAGCAAATCTCCAGATGTTCAAATTTATCCTACCCATGACGAGTCGCACAGACCTCTCTCTGCTTCAGTTTCTACAAACCTCTCTCTGCTTCTTTTCTCCTACCCATGCCGACAACCACTCTCTCTACCTTTTCTCTTACACACAAAGACAATCAAACCAGTCCATCATTCAAAATCAAACCAAACTTTACCCGAATCCACAACCGACCCATCATTTCGAAAGCTTATGGCAAATCTAAGACTGAAGATCAACAAGCAATCTCTGCTTTTTCTCCTACCCACGAAGACAACTACAGATCTGAGTTGTAGAAGACAACGCCCCTACTCTGTTTTTTCTCCTAACAAAGTTTGGGCATCCATTGGTTTCTCTCCTTTCTTCTATTTCTTTTTGTTCGTTTTCTTCTTCTTCATTTTTCTTTTAATATAACCTCTGACATGGCATTAGTCAATGAATAATATTATTCTTACCACTCAATTTTATCACTCCATTTTATCATTTTGATTTTTTAATTTTTTTACTTAATAATTAAGAAAGTGTTGTTTAATAATTTTATAATTTTTTTTATTGTTTTAAAACATATTTAAAAATGTAAAAATATATATATATATATAAAATAAAAAATAAATAAAAACACAACTTATAACTAACGGTAATTCCTAAGATAGTTGAGAGCAGTGAGTGTAGCAGCCCTCTTAGTCAATTACACTGCGGTTGTGCGCAGAAGAATTAGAGAGAGAGAGAGAGAGAGAGAGAGAGAGAGAGTGAGTAGAGAGTCTGAGAGAGAGAGAGTTGCTTAATTGGTTCAACATGTGCGGCGCAGTAGTCATGCTCCATCTTCAGGAACATGAGTACTATTGCTAGACTTTTATTTATCAAGTGGCAACATGATAAGGTTTTTCTATCGAAGGATTAACTTACATGCATATTATATGCCTACAGCTGCCTTTAATTCGAAATAAGAAAATTTCCATTAATGAAAATTGTCAACAAATCCCGATACTAGGAAAACTTGTGATATATAAAAGAGAGGGATCAAATCTTACGGTACGTAAGAAAAAGTCGTTTTTACGGCTAAACAATTGGACGCCGTCAATTATAATTCGAATTTAGGATATATTAATGATTAGTAGGTACCACGTGGTTGTTAGGTTTGGAATATATTATATGGTACTGATCGGTCTGTTTTTGTTGCTCAATATATATAATTAATCTTTGGAATTGAATGGTTAATTTAATCCCCTAATTACGTAATGGCGGTGGCTTCTCCTGATCTCCAATTAATCTTTTCAACTGAAAATTTCTGCCGACCTAGTACGTACGAGTAGAGATCACCAGCTCATGGCTGTGAAATGCTTATTATTTTATGAATTATCTGTTCAATTTGTTAAATGTATTATTTTAAATAAAATTAAAATAAAATATTTTTTTAATATATTTAAATATTTTTAAAAAAAAATCAAGAAACTAAAAATCACTTTTTTTAATTATTAAGTAAAAAAAATTTTTAAAAAATTAAATACATAAACTATCAAAATGAAAGAATAAAATGAGAAAATAAACTAATATTTTTCTTATTTTATTTATTAACCTTAATTTGAATGGTACTCATGGATGTTCTTTCATTTTAAATATGTAGAATAGTACTAATCTACACATGATGATATTGTACTCGTGTGATTGTGACAAGAAAATTATTCACAGAGACAAGAAAATTAATTTAAGTTGTTGGAAGTTGGGAGAGGTCCAGAAGGGAAAATCAGAGACTACTACGTACATTCCAATTATTTTTGTTGTTGTGTCACGTCAGTGCTAGAAGTTAGAGCACTCCTCCATAAATCAGCTTCTTCACAAATTTATAAGCAGCTGTGGTATATATATTATTAAGGAAATATTTTAATTAATTACAAAGAGATTTTATAAATTAATAATTATAAAGTAATTTATATTATAAAATAGATCTAATAAATTAAATAAAATCACGTCAATTTGTAAAATTATTTTGTATGATTTCTTTAGGAAGGTATCAACCCTCATACTTATACTCATTTATATATATAGATATATATATGTATATATATCTTCGTCTGCAGGGCGCTGGCATTGGAATTCTTGTTCATGTATACAAGTTGATCAAGCTCTCGATCAACGACAAAACCATTGTACGTGTGGCTAAGAATACTACACATGAGAAGCTAGATAGCTACCTAGGAAAGGTAGGCCCATATCTATTATAATAATCCGCCAAGAAAGGAACAGGAACCTGCTGGAATCTTAATATATAGTCGGGGTTGACTGTTGGGAATTAAATAGAGTGCATTTTATATTGGCTTATGTTGGTGTATGGAAGGCTTCCAAATTAACTTGGTGAATTTGTTTTCCTCAAATTCAAAGCCAAATCTCAACGTTATGCAGTTATATGATAATTTTTTTATGGATTTGTCCTGTGTCGACGGAATTAAAGTTCTCTTCTCAAAAAAAAAAAAAAACAGTTTATTCTTTTTATTATTTTGATTTTAAATTTATATATAACTACACTCTATTTAAAAGAACATTAAAAAAATTTAAAAGAGATATATAATTAATGTGCACCATATTTTCCTAAACATATATCAAATTTTCAACTTTATCGGCTATATACAAGGGACCCATGGTCTGCCAGCTGGTCAATGCCAAGCAATCCCTTTAATTCACAGAATCAAACAAAAAAGAAATCAGAAACTTCCCAGAACCATTCTTACCAAGAACTTCTCCATTTTTTCAAAGATTCTTAGAGATATTCTGATCCTCTCAGAAAGTGAGATCAGATGATATTCATGTTTACTAATTGGCGAATAAGTACATGTAGATTAAGAAAGATGATATACAGCGAGAGGTTGTGGATCGGAAGTTCAGATCAAACAGTTTCTACAACACAAGGGGCCCGAGCAACTCTACTAGTACTGCCTCGGAATAGGGCCTTTTCCTTTTGCATGCTTTCTTTAGGACAGACTTTTCCCGTACGTACCTCTTGATCCTGTCTTGGCTTCTAGCTAGTTTCTAGTACTACTACTTTCTAGGTTTCCGGGCCGGAAGCATGGGAAGCAGCAGGCCGGAGAAGGCTTTGGAGGATTCGGTGCCGCCACACGTATTGATCAGTGAGAATACGATATGCGCAGCAGTGGGAAAAGATGTGGAGGAGGGCAAATCGATTCTTTTGTGGGCTTTCCATAACTCTGGAGGAAGGAAGATTTGTATCCTTCACGTTTATGACCCTCCAAATCTGATCCGACACCCTCGTAAGCCAACTATTCACGAATTAATTAATGTACATGATGTATATATATGTACGTACATACATGATAGGCGTGCGTACTTGCGTAAAATGATGATATGAAACAATCCCATCTCCCATATATGCATGTCTTCGTGATGAATGTATATATGGAGTGTTGATTATTAATTATTCTGTGTTTTAATTATGGTTACTATATATATACCAATTGCACTTTGATTTCCATAGATCATTCGCTGTTGATACTCCCATTGAAAAGAAACTTGGAAAATTGAGAAATTGTCGGCACTTGAGTTTTCTTTATTGCTTTTGCAGTGGGTCCTGGGAAAACTCCAGCAGAGTACGTGAATGAAGCATTGGTAAGAGAATCCCAGGACAAAAATAGACTAAATATGCAGGAGATCCTCCAAAAATATGATCATTTTTGTGGCAAAATGGGGGTACGTACAAATCCTTTTCGATCTATCTCTTTAATATATTACATTCTTTTCACATTCTAATTGTACGTGGAATGGAACTCACAAATGCAAAGCAATTAAGATCTTCACTTTTTACGCATACCACACGTTCACTAAAGTCGATCGACATGAAGAAGTGAGGAACAACTTTGAAGTCATGAAAACTCCCTAGTTAATTCGGCTTAGTTTTAAAGTTTTTGCCAACTAATTAATCCAAAGAATTCATTTTGAGATCTTGGATTCGGAAAAATTGGCTAAGTTTTTCAAATACAATTGGCATTGCGGTTTTTAAATCTAGGTTATACGGGCTGAAAGACTACAAACTGAAACGGAAACTATCGAAGAGGGGATTGTGAAACTCATCACTCAGTATGGAGTCAGGAGGCTTGTCATGGGAGCAGCTGCCAAAAGGCACTACAACAGGTACAACTTGCATAATAAATTTTTCAATATCATCCGGCCTCATGTTCATGATTTTCTTGGTCATGTCTGTCACGTGTATATACATATATATATATGCACTGTGGATAGATAGGATCTGATAGTGATAGAGGAGTATGCATGATGATGCCCACAATTAATTGTGATTCATTTACTGTCTTTATCTCGTTTTCACAAGAATTCTATATATATATATATATATATTGATGAGACTTGCATGAGCCGAAGATCAAGAGCTACTTCGGCAGTAATTTTTCTAAAAAAACTAACAAATAAGTAAATACATAAATTGTTAAATCTCAAAATATTATCCAATTGACTTGTTATAAAGTTGGGTACTAGATCATCAGTCTAGTACCTTAAGATTACATGATGAAACAAAACAGCTTGTAAATTTACTGGACCCTCATTTTGCTAGATACTCCGGAGATAGAAGTGAGACCCTCACAATATAGCCAAACTTTGAACAAGTTCGCTATACATTAGTTAAGTGAAACTTGAGACTTTGAGTCCGCTAGACTTAATGCGTGAGACACACTACATGTAGAGAAAACATGATTTTCTCAAGCAAAACAGCACTGTAAAAGGACTAGTTAAGAATATGGTGTTCTTGCGCAAGAACACATAGTGCATGCACTATATATGTGTCTTCTACATAGTTTAAACACTAATCTAGAACTAATTAAATTCCAAATAGATGGACCCTTTTTGGTAAGAAATCATTCACTTTTATTGTCAACTCCTTTAGAGAGAGAGAGATCAGAGAGAGAGAGAGATGCATGCTAATTAATTGAGTAGGTCCCTAGCTAGCTACTTGTAATATTAATGGGTCGCCCGGTTTTTTATGGTTTTTTAGGAATCATTTCATGAATGATATTCAAATTATAAGTAATTACTTATTTTTGGCATATACAGTGTCAGAATTTAGTAATTTGTAAGGTAATGCTTAAAAATTAAAACAACAATATATTTAATAATCAATAGATAAATAAATCATGAACTCAAAACTGCCAATTTCACATGTTTTTTCTGGCTTTGGATTAATATTATTAAATTTTAAATGGAACGGAATTTATTAGGGAATTAGTTAAAATTAATTAGTTAAGTCAATCACCTTTGAAATGATTGATTTTGTGTTGGTTGACATTGCAGAAACATGATGGACCTCAAGTCTAGAAAAGCAAAATATGTGTGCGAACGAGCACCTGTGAACTGTTTCATACAGTTTATCTGCAAAGGGCACCTTATCCATACCAGGTTAATTAGCTTGATTAACTCCTTCGCTGATTGCTTTTTGGGAACAATTTTACACTTGACCCTCCAATTAGCAAACACTTTAAATTAATAAGATAAGTGCTATATACAATCACAAACTACATTATATAAAAAATAATCTCACAAACTGACTTAGTTTCATATGATTTGTTAAATCCACCTTACAATAAAAATAATTTTACCATCTGCAAACCACATCAAGCTATATCAATTTGTAAAATTACTTTTTTATAATTTCTTTATAGCTAGAATATTTTCCTTTCATGATACGGGCGGTGGTGTTATTCGCTCTCAAACTTTCAAAAGATTTTAATATCCAAAATTTAAAGAGATTTAATAGTCAAGATTGTATTACATAATTATTTTTACTTATTCTATCCATCATTATTGCAAAGATTTGAATGACAGTAGTGTTATCTGTCATTTAAATAAGGCTTTTAAACTATACTTTTTATCTTTAATTTTTAAAAAGAAATTGAAAAAAGAAAAAAGAAAAAGACCCAAATCACAAAATATAATGATATCGTGATAATATTAATGATAACATATTTAATTAAAGTGGACACAAATATTTATCTATCCACAAATTGCAATGCCAAAAAAACATGTGGCCGCTCAAGGGCTCATTTAGTGTTGAATTGGCCCTGTATAGGGTGTAAAATGTGAAACGTTTATTAGTTAAAGGGGGTGGAAAGTATATTTTTCCCATAAAATTTGAGAGTAGATGATCAAGAGTGCTTGATTTTCCCACAAAACTCCAAAAGCAATATATGTTCTCCTAAATGTATTTATGGACACTAACATTGCTTGAAATGTTTGAAATTAAATATTATTTAATTCAAGTACTATATTCGATACAGGAAACCACGTACAGACACAGAAAATGGAGAATCAAGCCTCATGATGTCAAGATCACGATCAGTTCCTTCTGGGAACAATATGATCAATGTGGCTCAAACTGGAAGCTCAAACTTGTTCAGATATTTACATTCTGTTGCACAAAATCATATAAGGGAGGATAGAAATATTGTAAATAGTGTCTTCAATGCTACTTTCCAAGGAGGCGCCGAAGAGCTTTCATCCCAGAAGAGCAGGTCGGAGGTGGAACGCAATGACAGTACTTCTGATCATGAATCGGATGTATCTTTATTAAGGAGTCCAACAAGTTTAAGTTGCTCAACATATTCTCCAACAAGAGTGCCTGATTTAACTCTCAGTCCATTAACACTGAAACCAAGTACTCCAATGTGGGAGGGGTTCGAGTTCATGAGTACTCCATTCTCACCAGGCAGCTCTTCTGTTGTGGACGTTGCATCTTCTAACGAAGCTCGAAGTGTTGCGGTATGTGCAAAAACATTATAAAAATCATTTATGTGGTTATATATAGGAGAATGATTTGTAAGATCTAGTAGGTTATGCAAGTCTCGTGCAGACTTTTTGAAAAAAGAAATTACTTTTTTTTTTTTGCCTTATGGTGGGTTCTATTTTTTTTAAATGGTACGAAACTTTCACACTCTAAACTTATATTTAACATTGCTCCTATGTAGTAGACTAGTAGTTGTAAAATAAATTCATACTATTTTTAAAATTTAAAAAAAAAAAAAAAAAGGTTAAAGTTTACAACTTTTTAACAAGAGGCCGATTGCCATGTTGACACATGGCATACTTAAATTCCAATAGCTATATATCGTAATCGAAAATAATAATATAAGGTAACTTTTTAAACATTAAAATTAGTTAAAATTTTAAAATATTAAAAAATAAAAGAGTAACTCTTTATAACTTTATAAAAGAAATGAGTTTTTCTACAAACCATGTTAATATTCATCTGAATTGATCCTAGCAGGACAAGAGTTTTGATAATCCACATTATGAGAAACTACAACAACTGATGGTATATGCGGAAAAATTGACACTCTTGCAGCTAAAAGTAGCAAGAGAGCTCGGTGATGCTATGAGCAAGGTAAAACTTTAATTGGTTATTTATCACATCTTGATTGTTATAATAATTCTTAAAACTTCTATCCATATAACTTCTAAAGTTCTAAAATCAGCTTCAAATTGCCTAAAATCTATCACAGGCCCAAGAAGAGTTGATACTCAGAAGAGAAATTGAGGAAGGGAAAGCAAAAGAGAGAGAAATTGAAACGATGAAAAATCAGATAGACCAACTCATGGAGAAGTTCCAGATTTTCCAAGAACGTGAAACATCATTAAAGAATCAAATTGTAGAGTTGCAGATGGAACGGGATAACGCAGTGAAAGAAGCTGAAGAGATGAGAAATAAACAAGGAGAAAACTCAAGTTGGAATAATGCTCAGTTAGCTGAGTTCTCACTCTCAGAGATTAAGGATGCAACTCAAAACTTTCATGAATCCCTGAAAATTGGAGGAGGAGGATATGGAAACATATACAAAGGGTATTTGCACCAAATCGAGGTTGCTATAAAGAGGCTACATTCTCAGAACTTACATTCTAATTGCGGGCAAGGCCCCTCAGAGTTCCAAATGGAGGTATGTAATTCTTTTAAAAGCATTTGAATAATTTAACTTGGTTTTGTAATTTTTTGGGTACATGGATAAAATGCCAACGGTAGGGAAAGATTGGTTGGTTTTCTAGATTACTAGCGCATTAGAAAGTTTGCATAAGTTATTAGAAAACAATAGTGGTGATCTATATATTGCTTGAAAAAAAAAATAAGAGAACTGCTTCAGACACAAAGAGATTACATAAAGTAAACTCACAAATTGACATGGCTTTATAGAATCCGTTAAATTTACTTTATAATAAAATAACTTTACAATATGATATACCATATCAAGCCACATCAGGTTGTGAATTTATTTTTATATAATCTCTTTATGACTAAAATATTTTCTATTAATCAATAGGCTCCAATTTGTAAACAATTGTGCATTGTTACTGTGTATGATCACAAGATGATATGATATTGCAAAGAAAACATCGAAAGAAAAAATGCACCATGTTTAAGTATGTAGAAGAAAGTTACATTCATGCATTCCAGGTACAATGCTAAAACTCATCGATCCATACAGGTGAATGATCATGCAGGTTTGCAAATATTGTTTTTTGGAAAATACTTTAACCACAAATCAATTTAAAAACAGAAATCAAAGGAAGAATAGAATAAAGAGGAATCAAAGTTTTGCATTCTATTGATCTTATCACTTCTTTGTGTATCATGATTAGGTTCGTGTATTGAGTCGGCTAAGGCATCCGAATCTTGTGAGACTTATTGGATCTTGCCCAGAAGAATTTGCACTCATATACGAGTATCTGCCCAATGGAAGCCTTGAAGATCGACTCAAATGTAGGGACAAGAGTCCTCCATTGTTATGGAAAACTCGTATTTGTATTGCTGCAGAGTTATGCTCTGTCCTTGTGTATCTCCATTCCAGTAAACCTCACAGCATCGTACATGGCGATCTAAAACCCTCCAATATCCTCCTTGATGCCAACTTTGTTTCAAAACTTAGCGACTTTGGGATTTGCCGTGTGTTATGCCATGATCAATGTTCAAACAACAACACAACACTATGTCGTATAACTGTCCCAAAGGGCACCGCAGGTTATGTGGATCCTGAGTTCCTTGAAACAGGAAAGCTTACCATGAAGTCAGATGTTTATTCGTTTGGAATCATATTACTACAATTGTTGACTAATCGTTCCGCCAACTCCATAGCAAATGAAGTGAAATATGCCTTAGGTACCACGAGTTTGCAAGCTGTCTTGGATCCATCTGCTGGGGATTGGCCAATTGTGGTTGCACAAAGCTTGGCTGAATTGGCATTGCGGTGTTGTGATAGGAACCAAAAAAACCGGCCAGAACTTCGGTCAGATGTTTTGGAAAAGCTTGAATCAATGAGGGCTTCATGATCTTGATGATCACAACTGGTCAGATGTTTGTAAAAGTGTTGTCGAGTATAGAAAGAGGCCTTATATTTCAATCACACATGGTTCATATTTATACATTTGTTTTGTGTTGTATATAATCTCGTCTATATATACAAGGGTTGTGTAGCTATGTTGGTTTAGAGGCTGCATGGCTGCGCTTTCTTGTGTTGATGTGTTGTCTTGTTGTGGTGGTGGAAAATTTCTGCCTTGGCCTACGGGATTGAATGTTTGTTGTTCTTGTTTGGTGAAAGGTCATGTAAATTGTTTCTCTCAGTGGTAGATTTGGTGCTGCCTCTCACGATCACATTACATTTGTTTGAGGTTGGAAATTAAGCTATGGCGCTATCATTTGTTCCATTTTGCTTTTGTTTGTTGCACCTTGGTTTGTGGGCTTTTGCCCCTGTTCTTTGTGTTTGTGATGCTGTTGGGATACATGGAAGTGCTGGTATCCAAAAAGAAAAATTATATTCATCATTTTCACATACCATATACTATACTTTTTTTTTTAATCTTATCAAACGTGTGGTATATGGATGATGAGTAGAAAAATTCATTAAGTTTAAGAAAAATAAAGTAAAAAAAATAAAATTTAAAAAATAAAAATAAAAGTATAGTGTGTAGTGTGGTGTGAAAATAATGAATAGCAAAACTTATCCAAAAAATTAAAAACAAAATGGGTTGCCAACCTTGGGCCTGAATTGGATTGGTAGTAAAAGTGGCCGGTGCTATCCTCATTTGTAATAAAAATAAAACAAGTTACCCTTCACTTGAAAAATTGGGCCTTAAGAGAGAAAATGGTGGCTTCTAGGGCCACCTAAGGAGCCACGACCATGGATCCTTCTTGGGCTGTCTTTCTTTATTTTTACTTAATAGAAAGTTATTTGGACCATGATATTTATATTGTAATTAAGAAGTAACGAAAAGAATAAAGATCTTCAATGATTGAACTCTTAAGATTTAAAATGAGATAGATAGATATATCAAGTAGACTTTATAGTATTTATTATCTATTTGTTGCCGTTCTAGAAATTCATTCAGGTAGCTATATCATAAATATTGTAGAGTCCACCTCATGATACGTTTGTCTTTTTCCTATTCTAGATTTTAAAATTCGATAAAAACTCTTAAGGAATCCAACTCCTAATATGGATATATAATATTGTGAGATTTAACTTTTCAATTTGATTAAGAAGTAACTCCTAACAAAAAAAGATTTATAGATCTAGTATGTTGTCATGAGTATAATTCAAGTTTTCTGGTACGCTATCACAAAACCCAGCTTTTTCACCATTTTTCACTCTAATCATCGAAACCCAATCATTTTCATTCTCAATCTCCAAAGCCTAAAGTTTGTGCTCAATTAAAGTTTATAGTAGTTTTCATCCCCATTTTGTAATTTCTCTTAAGGGAATAAAATATCACAAGCCCAGCCTATCAAAAGACCCCCATTAGAAGACAACAACAGGAGAGAGGAAATGGAGACAAGAAGAGAATAAGGAAAAAGGTGTAAGAAGAAAAGGAGGAACAGAGGGAAAGGAAAAGAAAAATCAGAAAGTAGAGAAAAGAGAGGAGGTCAAACAGGCAAGGAAAAAGACTGCCATCCCTCACCACTATTAAGAGGCACATGGAAAGAGAGATCAATCAGATAAAAGGGCCGAGAGCCAGACAACGCCAGGGCTTCTTCTTCAACTTCTTCAACAACTCCTTCAATCTCGCAAGGAGAGCTCTAATGAGAATGTCTCCTCTAGCAAATAGATCTTCGGCTTCCATTGTACAATAAGAAATAAGAGACTATAAAGTATTCATATTATAGTGGATTTTCCCTTCAAATGATCCATGGGCGTAGTTTCAGTGCAGTAACCAAGTAAATCTGTGTCTCTTTCTCCATTTATTTTTTTTGAATTTATTTCTTGTTGACTGCTATGGATATAGTAAGGATACAGTATAGCCACTTCAAACCACAACCGGAGGCTCCAAACACTACAACAAAAAGTGGCTTTTACGGCCAAATTTATTTCCGACAACAAAAAACTCGCGGCAAAAAGTCAGTTTTTCCAGTTGAGACAATACACTTGCGACATCTCAACATTTCAATACAAAAAGTATCTTTTTCTGGCGAGTATTAGTGTGGCCGTAAAAGGTATAGACAAAAATGATATATTATGGCGCTTTTTAGTTTGTTGCGGCAATAATGGTTAGACGCAAAAGAAATTAGATTTCATCAGGTTTATTAGGGCGACTTTTGTCGCCGTAATAAACCTTATGTTGCTTTTAATCCCACATGTTCCCCTTTCCTCTCCCTCTGTCTCTTTTTCCTTCCCCCGAAAAACCTCCTCCCTCGAGATTCTAGATTTCCCATGCCCTAACCAGTTGACTGCCTCTGTTGACCGCCACCTTCTCGCAACAGCCACCACAATTCTCTATATTTCCTTTTGTTCAAAAACCCGGACCGATAAAACCCTCTCACCCATTCTCAGTCACCATCTGCGTCGAAATCCATCCTAAACTTTACTCCATCTGACTTTGTTGATTGTTAGAAATCGACAACAATTTCCACAACTCCGGCCATCCTCACACAAGAGAATCAATTGGTAGTCCTCAAATTTATGTGGCGAGCCTGCGAGTTGCGATCCTCGGCACTAATTAGTGCTTGATATCGATTCAATATTCCTATACCGTAAGGATCTGGGGCGAATCCAGCAAGGTCAGTTCAATCATGTTGCTTAAAGTTTGATTTTTTCCCTGTTTATTTCCTTAGTAGATAGTTCATGCAGTCTGTTAGTTTAATGATGTACGATTATATATTTTTGTTTTTTATAAGTAATAATGTACGATTATATTATGTTTTATTTTTTATTTTGGTTAACTGGAATTTAGTCATAGACATGGTTGAGGCTCAACGTCATTTGAATGTGCTTATTTCAAATAATTAAACCATTATCCTCCTCTGTTTGTATAAATATTAACTGCATGTAATGGACATTTGTTGAAGGAGAAAATACCAACTGAGAGGAACAATTTGTTTTTAGATTTTCTGGCTGCATTGGTTTAAAGTGAAGTCTCTGGTGGTGGGAGTTTTTACATGAAGAATATTGTTTTTTAAAGGTACTAGGAAAATTGTGGGGAGTTTAGACATCATATAATGTGACTGGAAAGGGTGTTCAAGTTGGCTTATGTGTAGCAAATTTCACCATTTTAAACAACCAGACCACGTTGTTATTCAACTACTTCTTCTTCTTTTCTATGTTTTCTATTTGTTTTGTTAGTTTAATGAGATTCAATACAGGAATTAACTCAATCCTTGTGTGATTCCATACAATTGTTAGGTACAATTGTAAAAGAACATATAAGTTTGGAAAGATTATGACTAGGTGATGAACAAACGATGAAATCAGCAAAAATGGCATGATTTTGATCCTCAGCATCCATGATTTTAGGTTGCAAGGTTTAAATTAGCGTGTTAAGTGTTACTCTTCAAGTAGACACCATTCTCTTCACAGAATAAGAATGCAGCCATAGCTACTCGAAGGATGTCTTACATGTTTGTACAAAACTTGAGTCGGAAAGTCTTCCCATAAGACATCCTTCGAGTAGCTTATGGGAAGATTTTCCAACTTAAGTTTTGTACAAACATGTAAGACATCCTTCGAGTAGCTATGGCTGCATTCTTATTCTATGAAGAGAATGGTGTCTACTTGAAGAGTAACACTTAACATGCTAATTTAAACCTTGCAACCCAAAATCATGGATGCTGAGGATCAAAATCATGCCATTTTGGCTGATTTCATTGATTGTTCATTGCCTAGTCATAATCTTTCCAAACTTATATTTTTTTTAAGTTCTTTTACAATTGTACCTAACAATTGTATGGAATCACACAAGGATTGAGTTAATTCCTGTATTGAATCTCATTAAACTAACAAAACAAATAGAGAAAACACAAAAAAAAAAGTAATTGAATTACAACGTGGTCTGGTTGTTTAAAATGGTGAAATTTTGCTACACATAAGCCAACTTGAACACCCTTTCCAGTCACATTATATGATGTCTAAACTCCCCACAATTTTTTCAGTACCTTTAAAAAACAATATTCTTCATGTAAAAACTCTCACCACCAGAGACTTCACTCTAAGCCAATACAGCCAGAAAATCTAAAAACAAATTGTTCATCTCAGTTGGTATTTTCCCCTCCAACAAATGTCCATTACATGCAATTAATATTTATACAAATAGAGGAGGATAATGGTTTAATTATTTGAAATAAGCACATTCAAATGACGTTGAGCCTCAACCATGTCTATGACTAAATTCCAGTTAACCAAAATCAAAAATAAAACATAATATAATAGTACATCATTACTTATAAAAAACAAAAATATATAATCATACATCATTAAACTAACAGACTGCATGAACTATCTACTAAGGAAATAAACAGGGAAAAAATCAAACTTTAAGCAACATGATTGAACTGACCTTGCTGGATTCGCCCCAGATCCCTACGGTTCAGGAATATTGAATCGATATCAAGCACTAATTAGTGCCAAGGATCGCAACTTGCAGGCTCGCCACATAAATTCGAGGACTACCAATTGATTCTCGTGTGTGAGGATGGCTGGAGTTGTGAAAATTGCTGTCAATTTCTAACAATCAACATAGTCAGATGGAGTAAAGTTTGGGATGGAGTTCGGCGCAAATGGTGACTGAGAATGGTGAGAGAGCTTTATCAGTCCAGGTTTTTGAACAAAAGGAAATATAGAGAATCGTGGTGGCTGTTGCGAGAAGGTGGTGGTCAATGGAGGCGGTCAACTGGTTAGGGCATGGGAAATCTAGAATCTCGCGGGAGGAGGTCTTTCACGAGAAGGGAAAAAGACAGAGGGAGAGGAAAGGGGAACATGTGGGATTAAAAGCAACATAAGTTTTATTGCGGCGACAAAAGTTGCCATAATAAACCTGATGAAATCTAATTTCTTTTGCGTCTAACCATTATAGCCGCAACAAACTAAAAAGCGCCATAATATATCATTTCTATCTATACCTTTTACGGCTACACTAATACTCGCAAGAAAAATATAATTTTTCTGCCGTAATGCTAAGATGTCTCAAGTTTATTGTCTCAACTGGAAAAATTGGCTTTTTGCTGCAAGTTTGTTGTTGCCAGAAATAAATTTGGTTGCAAAGACCACTTTTTGTTGTATTGCATAAGATGATTGAGATATTGATATAATATATGCCATGTTGGCTACGACTTTCTTTTGCTTCGGCGATTTAGGAAGCAATTACTCTTGGAAACTGTCTCTTTTGGGTCTTTAAGGTGAGAGGAACTATTTGCCTAGAGCTCTCTCTCTTACATTGTCGTGAGGGTTATAGTATGATTTTAAGGAAGTTTTTTTCTGGATTACGTTTGGGTAAACGACAATTTTTCTTGTAATGGCTAATGATTTATCCTACTTGTGTGGCAATTTGTCTTTGACAGAGGAGGAATGAAATGGCATGGTTATTCCTGAAGAGGCGATTGCGGATACTTTGTATAAAAGTCACTACCGTTTGCTTGGTAAACTATTCACTGATAAAATTATGCATATGAATATCATCTAGACCACTATGTGCAAAGTGTGGCGACTCTCAAATGATGTGTCTTTTATAGTTATTGGATCCAATCTCTTCCTTATTGAATTTTCTAATGTTACTGATTGTGATAAGGTTTTATGGGGCTGTCCAGAGCTGTTTGACATAATTTTATTCAGTATTCACGCTTTTGAAGGTCTTACTTCTCTGAAAGATGTTGACTTTAACTTGGTTTCTTTTTGGATTCACCTTCACAATTGGCTGTATGGTTGGGATTGTTCAACATGTTGATGTCGATGAAAGTGGTCCTGGGTGGGGTAAGTATCTGCGGGTTATTGTTCTTTTAATTGTAACCCAACCTTCATCTCAAGGCAAAATTGTACTGATCATACAAGGAAATTCCATATGGATTTCCTTTCAATATGAATAGTTACCACAAATCTACTTTCGTTGTGGAGTTATTTATCATGCAAGAAAGTGTTATAACATTACCACTGTAACTACTTTACATGGTGTTGGTTCCAAGAATCAGTATGAACATGAATAAGGGCTTCCAATCAAGGTCCCTCTATGGTGGCTAGAACTTCAACCATTTTGAAGCGCTCTGAAGAGCACTAATTTGCAGTGTCTAATGATCAGTTGGCTGATAATGTGGTAGTTAACTCTTCTATAGAGAAGATTTGAATTTCAGGAAACAATTACTGGTAAAGTGTTGGGCTGTACAAGAAACTGGCAAACCGACCAAGACCGACTCAGACTGGCTGCCGAAGCTCTAAACCGGCAAGGAACCAGTCGGCCGACAATGGTAAATTAACAAAATCAACTTCAACCGGTTCGGTCCCGATTTGAACCAGCAAAAATCCAATAAACTAGTTGACGTCAGCAGTCTTATTTATATACATACACCATTATAAAACGACGTCGTTTCACTTAAATAAGTGAAACAACGTTGTTTTACTTTTTTTTTAGTTTAAAAAAAAAACATAAAAGGAATGGCACCATTTGGCATAAGCCAAACGACACTATTGCTACCTAGGGTGTAAACAACCCGTGCATGCCATGAGCCTCACACTTCATAGCCTTCAACCCTCTGCCCTCCCCTGTGGTCAGCCCCCTCATTTGATCCCCTCCACTCTCCAGCAGCATCCGCAACCCACTCCAGTCTCCGCTCTCCAACGGCATCGGCACCAGTAACAGCCCAGCCTCCACATCCCTCATGTAAACGGCGCATCTCACGCCCACAGACCCATTCCACTCCAAAAGGAAAAACAACGGCCATTTTTTTTTAGGTATGATTTTGAACATTTTCATTTTTCAGTATAAAACTTGTATACTCTATGAGTCTGATCTTTTGTTTCAATTTTAGTGATGAGAATCTTAATACTTAGAATTTCATCAATATATAAATTATAACCTACAATAAGTTTATATATAGCCTTGAATGTCATCAACTCATTAATGATTCAATATATAACCTTCAAATTGGAAATATATAGCTCCGTACTTCACAAGTTTTTATTTAAAATAAATCATAGTTATTTTTTATAAATATGGATATTAGGTTTTGATTTTATATAGCTCCATACTTCACATTTCCAAGTTCAGAATTTTGATAAATTTTGATATTAGGTTTTTAATTTATATTGTGTTGATTTTTTTACTGATTACAGATTTAATATTGTGTGGCATTTTTTTAAAACCATATTGTGTGGCATTTTTTTAAAGCATATAGTTTTGTATTTTGTTATAAAATTATTTTTATTCTCAAAATAAATTGTGAGGTTGATGAGAGATCTAAAATATAGATTAGAATCTTATATTTGTGATGTTTACCACGTTGCAAACTAGCTACTGTGTAATTATGAGGCTAATTTTCTCTTCTTTGTTCGTTTTACATGTTAAACGGATTATTCGTTAAGTCCAATTGATCTTGATCCGAACTCCCAAACAATTAATTCGAGAGAGATCCAAACACAAAAACTCCCAAATGCCCCTAATAGTCGTAATTGTTCGCTTCCTTAGAAATAGAAAGGGAATGATCCGTCAATTGTTTAGGACCATCTTACAAAAGTTGAGGGTTTCCCGTAAATAAACCTAAGGCCAAGTGTAATAATTGTGGCAAAATGTACGCTTGCCACTCAAAGAGGAAGGAAACTTCAACCATGCAAAACATATACTTTCATGTCCCAAAAATCCTTATAAACATAGGCCTTTGGATAATTACCAAACAACATTGGTAAGTGAGGCATCCACGGAAGGGTTTAGAAAGAGTGATGGTTTGTTAAGGAATCTTGTAACCCACAAATATAGTGAAGATGCTATGAGGTTGGCACAAGCGAAGATGGTAATCATCGATGAATTGCCATTTAGAATTGTTGAAGGGTAAGGATTTATGAAGATGGTTTAGTTGCTTGAACCTAGATTTAAAGTGTTATATCAAGTCACGGTTGCAAAAGATTGTATGAAACTATTTGAGAAGGAAAGAGCCAAGCTTAAAAAGTTGTTTAAAGATGAGAGAATGAGGATCTCATTAACTACCGATACGTGGACATCAGTACAAAATCTTAATTATATGTGCCTAACTGCACATTTCATTGATAGTAATTGAAAATTGCAAAAGAAAATTATTAATTTATGTTTAATCCCTAATCATCGAGAGGATACAATTGAAAATTATATTGAATCGTGTCTCCTTCATTGGGGCATTGATAAGATATTTATTGTTACTATTGATAATGCTAGCTCAAATGATACTGCAATTTCATATTTGAGACATATTTTGACGGGAAATATGTTGGGGGAAAGTATATGCACATGAGATGTTGTGCTCATATCCTGAACCTTGTCATGAATGAGGGTCTTAAGGAGTGTAATGAACCCATTACAATGGTTAGAAATGCGGTTAAATATGTGTGCTCCTCTTCTGCAAAATTAGACAAGTTTAAGATATGTGCAGAAAAAGAGAAAATTGATTGTAAAAAAATGTTATCCCTTGATGTGCAAACGTTATCCTCTACAAGATCAACTTACATGATGTTGGAGACGGCTGAGAAATTTGAAAAGGCTTTCCAGCGGATGGAGAGTAAGAACTACAATTTTCTCTCTTACTTTAAAGATGAAAATATCGGGGCCTCCTAGAGCTAACGAGTGGGAGACAATGCGAGTTTTTGTGAAATTTTTGAAGATGTTTTATGATACCACTTGTCAATTTATTGGGTCTTTACATATCACAATAAACACCAATTTTTTGGAGATTCGTATGCTCTAAGAAGAGTTAGTTAGGCTGAGTGAGAGTGAGAATAGTTATTTGATGAGCATGGTCATAAGCATGAGAATGCAATTTGATAAGTATTGAGATTCATTGGATAGGATGAACTTGTTGTTGTTGATTGCAGTTGTCCTTGACTCACGTAGTAAGTTAGGGCTTCTTACTTTCCACCTGAAAAAAATTCATGATAAGAGTCGGGTTGGAGAGTTGTTGTCGAATGTGAGACATTTATTATCAGACATGTATGCGAAATATAATGCTATGTTTGGTTCTACCTCGACTAGCAAAGAATAGGTTCCCCCTCCGGCATCTGCACTTCCAAATGATGGTGAAGACAATCATGAGTCACAACTTTGTTATGAGTGCTTGCTAGCATCGATTGTCTCTGGATCTACAGCTACCAAAACAGAGATAGACCGGTATTTATCAGATGGTTGTGAGGCCTTTAGCCAATCTTTTGACTTGTTAAATTGGTGGAAAGTTAATGAGCCTAACTATCCTATACTTGCGGGGATTGCACGAGACGTGTTAGCCATGCATGTTTCTACGGTTGCATTAGAGTCAGCATTTAGTATAGGAGATCGTGTGCTTGATCCTTTTCAGAGTTCATTGACTCCAAGAACTGTTAAGGCACTTATTTGTACTCAGAATTGGTTGCGATATCCGTCCACGCCAATTGATATTCGAGAGTCGATGGATAATGTTGAGAGCTTTGTGATAGAATCTGGTAATGTTCTTCCCATTCAATTTCCATATTAATTTACTTTTATAATTTAATTTAATTTTTTTTCATTATCCTAATTTATTAATATTGATTATTTAATATTTTTCTATATAAAGTTAGGAGCATCGTTCATCACAACTATTGATGACTAAAGAGTCGAAGACTGCATTGGGAGTCTATTTAGAATCTTAAAGAATGAAAATTTGTGAAATTTTATTCAAGAACAATTGTTATTTGTTGCTTACTTGCTTAAGACAATTTGATTTTGTTTGTAATGTTTATTAAACATCTAGTAGAGTTTTTATTTATTTATTTTTAGTTATCTAGTAATTAGTATATAAGAATAAGATAATAAGACTATAAAGTATAAGTAGTATTAGTAGTATATGTGTAGTAGTTATTACTTACTAATAGTATACATGACATTAAAATTAAAATGAAATTGAATATTTAAAATTAATTTTAAAAATTCAGCAAAAATAATTCAAAATGTTGATAATCTTGAATAATAAATTGAGCCCAAAAAGAGGTTGAATTGAGGTTTAAAAAGGCTCAAAAGAATGGCCCAAACCGGCCCAAAAGAGTGGCCCAAACCGTTAAACCGGCTGGTAACCGAACTGTAACACCCCGTATTTTAGTGGATTTTAATGAAGGATTATTTTAATTAATTTAATGATTGATTCTCTAGTTTTAGTATTTTGGGAGTTTTAAAATATTATTTTATAATATTTTATTGGGCTTTCTTCTTATTAATTATTATTTCAGATTTAAATTGATCTTTGATTTAAATTGGTTCGTTTATGGGTTTTAAAATTATTGTTGTTTTATTTAAAGCTTTTCACTGCGTTTGATTAATTTTAATTGGTGTTCTATGATTTAATTTCCTTTTATTTTAAAGTATGTTTATTGTTGGAGTTTAATATTTATTTTAATTAGTTTTGAGTTTATTTTGTTTTATTTAATTTACTGGTTTAAAAATAATGTTTTGAGGATCAGTTGTGACTCGAAAGTGGTGAGGATTGG
>QEOT01000290.1:52428-71173 GCA_003123785.1 Pterocarya stenoptera
TTTCTCGGGTTTTTACGCTTGGGTCATCATGAGCATGCATAGAGTTGGTTGTTTAAATATATTTATTGTCTTTGAGTTTTCTGGGTTTTACTTACCTGCGGTTCCATTTTTGTGGAACTGTAGATTTCGATGCAGGTTTTGATGAGGCAGAGCCCGAGGATGCGGCTCCGCCTGAGGAGTAGGGACATGGCTATTTTTGTGTTGAAGATCATTTCTGTTTTTGTTTATTGTATTTTATTTGACTTGAAGCTGTTTTGTAAACAAAATTGTATTATGTTGACATGTGGATTTTCAGTACTCTGATATTGTATTAAACTCTGGTACTTAGTTATTTGACTTTACCGTTCCGCTGCATATTTTATTGTACACGTGTTGCATTGCACACACTCAGCACATGTCGATGGGGTGCGTGACCGTGTTGTCATCATCCCGGGTGTCTCGATTTCCGTGTGTGTCCGTACATGGAAGTTGGGGGCGCCACACGAACTGTCGGTTTTACCCCTTACACGGTCAATTCGGCCAATTTACTCCCCCAAAATTTTCATTTCGATCGGTTTCGATTTCTGCTCAAAACCGAACCGACAGGTCGGTTTTTCACCCCTATTAGAGTGAGTGGCTGTTCTGGTCGAATATTGGTGTCTCGTTTTGAGGATCCACCTTTGTTTAAGAAATTTGTGTCTAACCCAACACAAAAGCATCCTATGGTTCCGGTTCCATATTCTCTCACTAAAGAGACTGGTATGGAAGTCCATGATTCTCGAAATCTTGTAGTTGGTATTGCACCTTGTGATAGTTTCCCACAACAGGATACTAATAAAAAAATGGAAGCGTCGGGCTTGGATTTCCCCACAACAGGATTCCAATAAAAATGGAGTGTTGCGCTCAAATTAACCACATTAGGCTTCTTTTTTGAAACCACAATTTGTGTTGCCCAGTAAGAGGAAGAACAAGTCCCCTATTGATATGCCTTCAAATGGTGTTGTTGTTTCCAAAGGATTTGTTAAAAAATCATGTATTAAGAAGTCAGGTACTTCTAACTCCTTTGTTTTATCGGCGTAGGCCTGATTCTTGCTCCATTGTCATAAATGAATCTTATAAGTTGGAACTGTTGAGAGCTTGGCAACCCTCGAACAATTCGTAGTATTTGCCATTTGGCAAAGATATATTAGCCAAAATTGTTGCTTTTTATGGAAACTAAACTACTTGGTAGTTGTATTCAACCACTGAAATTGAAGTTGGCTTATAATAATATGCTAACTGTTGACAACGTGGAAATTGGCGGTCGTTTAGCATTACTTTGAGATGATAATGTTGATGTCAGTTTGATTAATTATTCTTTACGACATATTCATGTTTGAGTTGCACATCACAACAGTAGTCCTAGTTGGTTTTTTGTTGGTTTTTATTGTTATCTAATTACTAGTAATAGAATGGAGGGTTGGGACTTTCTAAGATTTTTAGGTCAAGATATTTCCTCCCCTTGGATTGTCATGGGTGATTTTAACGAAATCTTTTCATTCTCTGATAAGAAAGGTGTAGCCAAAAGATCTATGAAGTAGATGGAAGATTTTTAGCATTCTTTATTGGATAGTGGTTTGTGTGATATTGGTTATTAAGTGCTCTAAATTTACATGGTGCAATAACAAAATGGATGACAATTTTACATTGGAGAGGTTGGATATTAGTCTTGCTAATAATGAGTGGCTTAACTTATTTGGAAGAACTCCTACACAGATTCTGCCAAACTCTTGTTTAGATCATGCTCGTATTTTATGTTACTTTTCAGTTCATGGTCAAGCTTCTTCTTTTCGAAGGAAACTATGGAGATTTGAGGCTAGTGAGAATATGGATGTTGATTGTAAGGAAGATATTAAACATGGTTGGAATATTGGTATTTCATCTTCTGATAATTTCGCAGACTTAATAATTCATTAGAAAACTGTCGAGTAGCTTTGCAAGGGTGGAGTAAAAATAGAATGGTTAATGAAAGGAAAGACTTGCAAAAAATAGAAGCAAGGATGGACGCTCTACAGAACATATATACCAAGGCATGTTGAAATGAATTGAAAGTATTGCAATTAGAGAGGAATCTATTATTGGAGAAGGATGATACTAGGTGGAAGTAGAGGGCTAAGGTTAATTGGCTTAGATTTGATGATTAAAACACCAAGTTTTATCATTCATGTGTCAACCAAATGAGAAGTATTAACTTTATAAAGGAAATTGAATCAGAATCTAGGAGGCTTTTGCAAGATGATAATGACATCAAAGTTGCTTTTACTCAATATTTCTCTACTCATTTTACTTCATCAAATCTAAGGGTGGTTCTGCTTGTTTATCAGTTTTGGAAGAGATGGTGATAGCTTATATGAATTCTATTTTGCTTAAGCCTTTCACATAGACTAGTGTTAAGCAAGCTCTTTCTCAGATGTGTCCTTGTAAATCACCAGGCCTAGATGGTTATTCTACCTCTTTTTTCTAAGTCCATTAGGAAACTATTGGAGCTAAGGTGTGTAATATGGTGCTGGAATTTATGAATTCTGGTACTTCTCTAACCTTTATTAATCAGACCTATATAACCTTTATTCCCAAGCTTAAAAAGCCTACTAAAGTGATAGAGTTTTACCCTATCGGCTTGTGTAATGTAGTATATAAGATAATATCCAAAGTTTTAGCCAACAAACTCAAACTTATACTCCCTCATATTGTTTCTACTCATCAGAGTGCTTTTATTCCTAATCGTCTAATTACTAAAAATGTGTTAGCTGCCTATGAAACAATCCATACTATGAGTTTTTGTTTAAAAGGCAAAGAGAACTTTATGTCTATGAAACTTGATATGAGTAAGACTCATTCTGCATTGAAACTACCAATGGAAGCAGGGCTGATGTTCCATCTGCTAATTATGCTGAAGAACTCTCAAGTCCATGGAGCAGGTTGAATGAACAATGGAGTTTTGATGACTGTGGTAGGCTTTCAAGTAGGTATCCTACGAGTCCAGGTCATTCTACAAGCCAATCATGTCAAGTTGTTGACATGGATATGACTCCATCTTTGAGTGTTGAGAGGGTTGAGAATGGATTGAAGTTAAGTTTGTTTATTGAATCCAAAGAGCATTTTCGACATTCATCCCCTCTTACTGTATTCGTATGTCAATAACTTCCATAATCTCAGGTTAATTTTAGATTTTATAAGAAGTATGTCACCTTTCTCTCTAGCACTAATCATTTGTATTGATTCGGTGACCATATTATTTCGGAAGATTTAAGTTCTTAATTGTTTGGCTTATTCTAGCAGGACAGGAAAATTGATGATGATGCTCTTTATGATCCACTTGAAAAATCCAGGGAGGAGGCTGAAAATGTGAGGCGTGAAGCACTTCAAGTGGCAGTAAAACGAGATGCTGTTGAGGCCATTCAAAGGGTAATTTTCTAGCCACCGGCACTTTTTTTGCTTATACTAGTTGTAGACTTGCATGACATATAAAATGAATAAGGGCTCGTTTGGATAGTAAAATGTGATGAGATGAGTTAAGGTGGTTTGTGAATGGTAGTAAGATTATTAATTGAAATTAGATGAGATGAAGTGAAATGTATCACCTCTGTATCCAAACGGGCCTTAAATTTATTATATGAGAAATGCTATATTGTACACATAGGCTTTCAAAGTAGATCACTTTATATCTCTTATTCTTTCTTTCTTTATTTTTTTTTTCAATTCACCTTACATTTTATCATCTTTCATTGTAGTCTTGAAAATTATCATATGCTTACACAAATGGGAATTGCCATTATACAAACTACAGTGTTGGAAAGCTTCTATACTAAGGAGTCAAAACAGAGAAAAGAAATATAAGAAATGCTAGCAAAAGAAAAAGAAAAACTTGAAATGATGAAGAAACATGAAGATGAAGTAATGGAAGAACTCAATGTTGCCCTAGCTCAAAAATCATTACAAGAGAACCAAATTGCAGAAACTGATGAGATGGTAAAAGGTATGGGGATGAGAATTATGTCTACAAAGGAACTGCTACAAACTTTCAAGAAAAACCGAGATGAGGTGCAGATAGAGCATGACAATGCCTTAAAACAAGTTGAAGAGCTGAGAAGAAAACAAGAAGAAATCGTAGGTACACCAGTGCTCACTTCTTTTCTGAGTTCCCATACTCAGAGATCAAGGAAGCAACTAGGTCTTCAAAAGAAAAGAGGGAATCCAGGGTGTTGCAGATGCAAGGTACAAGTCATGCTTAGTTGCAAAAGGCTATGGTCAGAGAAAAGGCATCGACTTCAATGAAATTTTCTCTCTAGTGGTGAAACACAATTCAATCAAGGTGTTGCTTGCTATGGTGGCAGCGTATGACCTAGAGCATCATCAACTTGATGTTAAAGTAGCATTCTTGCATGGTGAGCTTAAAGAGAAACTTTACATGCATCAGCCGGAGGGATTCATTGTTCAAGGAAAAGAAGATCATGTGTGTAGATTGAAAAAATCATTGTATGGTTTGAAGTAGTCTCCGAGGCAATGGTATAAACGTTTTGATTCGTTTATGATAGCTCATGGTTATGTAAGGGGTAGCTATGATAGTTGCATTTATCACAGATAGTTATTTGATTGGTTTTTCATTTATTTGTTACTTTATGTTGATTATATGCTGCTGCTAAAGGCATATCTGACATTATTTTGTTGAAAACCCAACTCAAAAATGAGTTTGAAGTGAAAGATTTAAGGGCTGCAAAGAAGATTTTGCAGATAGAGATCCACAGAGATAGGAAAGTTGAAAAGTTGTACTTTACCAGGGAAAGTACATTGAGAAAGTTCTTCAAAGATTTGGAATGTTTAATTCCAAACCAGTAAGTACACCACTTGCTACACACTTTAAACTTTCAGCATCCCTATCTCTTCAGACAGATGAGGAGGAACGGTTCATGGCTAGTGTTCCTTATTCTAGTGCAATTGGCAGTATTATGTATGCAATAGTTTGTACTCATCCAGATATTTCACAAGTAATGAGTGTTGTTAGTAGGTATATGGCTAACCCAGGTAGAGCTCATTGGCAGGCTATGAAACAGACACTCAGGTATTTTAGAGGTACTTTGAACTTTGGTTTAATCTTTGATAGAGAAACTGACTACAATTCAAGGGTGGTTGGTTATGTTGATTTTGATTATGTTGAGAACTTGAATAAGAGAAGATCATTGACAGGGTATGTATTTACTTTGTGTGGCTCTACTATTAGTTGGAAAGCAACACTACAATCTACTGTTGCTTTATCAACTACAGAAGCAGAGTATATGGCAGTTGTCGAGGCTGTTAAGGAGGCCATTTGGTTGAAAGGTTTGATCAGTGATTTGGGATTACAGCAGGATGCAATTTCAGTGTTTTGTGACAGCGAGAGTGCAATACATTTGACCAAAAATCAAATGTATCATGAGAGGACAAAACATATTGATGTCAGGTATCATTTTCTTCAAAACATTGTTACAGAGGGCATGTTCGAAATTCAAAAGATTACAACTACTAAAAATCCAGTAGATATGTTGACAAAGCCAATTCCAGCTTACAAGTTCAAACTTTATTTAGACTTGATTGGTGTTCGGGGTATGTGATTCCCTTATGGGATTTGGTGGCGGAGGTCAGCTTTGGTTAGTGGTTTCTTGTTAGGCTTGGTAGAATTCAAGCCAAAGTGGAGATTTGTTGAGATGTGGCTTGAATCTTATTGAAATAGTGCCTCTAAGGATTGGTTGCTCAAGCAGTGTCTCTGCCACTCGAGTGAAGACTCACCCAGTGAGTTCACTCAACTGCTGCTCGATAGTGGCCTCGAGCTAGACACTACCAGGGAGTTCGCTCGACACTCGCTCGACTCTCAGCTTGAGTGGGATGACTTCCATAGAGTTCGCTCAACAACTGTTCAACACTCAGCTTGAGCGAGATGGCAACCCTAACGTTCGCTCAAGCAAATGTTCCTGTTTTAGGGTCTGCACTGCTACAGTACAAATATGAATGTTTCAAAATTCATTTCACACTTTTGAACCATTTAAGGCTGCGACTTTTGTAAGTGAAAAGTGAGATCCTCTTTGTGATATTTTCAAGTGTGATTTGACACCTTGGTTGAGGCTTTTGTAATTAATACTCTTGTACTCCACATTTGTTCATAGTGAAATCATTGAAACTGACCCCGCCAGTGGACGTAGGCTCACAAACCACTAAAATCTTGATGTTCTTTGTGTGCTTGTTGTTTATTTTATTTGCTTCCTCTATTATTTACTTCAACTTAGCCTTTGTTACATTTGGTATATTCCCAACAAACTGGTATTAGAGCGTAGACTCTGTGCAAAGTCTTAAGCAATGGCTATGGCAAAGTTGAAGTGGAGAAACTCGATGGTCAAAACAGCTTTAGCTTATGGCGCATCAAGATAAAGGCTTTGTTGCAACAATAAGGCTTGTTGAAAGTATTGGACAGGAAGGTATATGATGATTCTCCTACACCGACAAGAGAAGAAGAAGAGAAGGCACATAGTGCCATTTTGTTGTCATTATCGGATGGAGTTTGGAGAAAGGTTGCCAATGAGCAGACCGCTTCCGGTCTTTGGTCTAAGCTTGAGAGTTTGTACATGAAGAAATCTTTCACCAACCATTTGTATTTGAAGCAACGATTGTACACACTTAAAATGAAGAAAGGTACTCCTATCTCTGAACACTTAGATGAATTTAATAAGATTATTATGGATTTGAAGAATACTAACATTAAGCTTGGAGAAGAGGATCAAGCCTTGTGTTCGTTGCCTATATCATTTAATAACTTCGTAAATTCAATGTTGTATGGTAGAGATATTATTTTCTTAGCAGATGTGAAATCTTCTTTGAACTCAAAGGAATTGAGAACCAAATTGAATTTGAAGGGAACGGATAATCAAGTCAGTGGTTTGTTTGTTAAGGGTTCCTCTGGCAGGGGTAGATCAAATGAGAGAAGTTCAGAGAATAATAGGGGTAAATCTAGGGGCAGTTCACAGTCAAAATTTAACAAAAAAAATATTAAATGTCATAAATTTGTTCATTACAAAAATGAATGTCTCAAACTGAAAAACAAAGAGGAAGGCACTAGTTCCTCTAATGATGTTAGCATTTCTAATGAGTCTAACGGCACAAATATTATCCTAGAAATTAGCGGCTCAAATAGTCGTTATGGTGACAAATGGGTCATGGACTCAACTTGTACTTTCCATATATGTCCCAAGAAGGACTGGTTCACTACATATGAACTAGTCAATGGTGGTTCCGTTTTGATAGGAAATGATATGGAGTGTAAAATTGTTAAGATTGATTCAGTTAGGATTAATATGTGTGATGGGATTGTAAGGGCATCCAAGATTTGAAGAAAAATCTTATTTCCTTGGGTACTCTTGATTTTTTAGGTTTCCAGTACACAGGTGAAGGTAAAGTTATTAAATTGAGTAAGGGCTCCATGATTGTAATAAGAGGAGATAAGACAAATGGTCTTTATTTCCTTCAAGGCAATATAGTGACAAGTGTAGCGGCAATATCTGTTTTAGACAATCCAGACTCAAACATTATCCATTTATGGTATATGCGTTTGGGTCACATGAGTGAAAAGGAGATGTCTATTTTGAGTAAGCAGGGTTTCTTGTGTGAACAGAAGATATGAAAACTTGAATTCTATAAACATTATGTGTTTGAAAAATAGTGTAGGGTTCAATTTACTATAGGGGTTCACAAAACTATAAGTACTGTGGACTATATTCATTCTGATCTTTGGGATCCATCTTCTGTTTCATCGAAAGGTGTGCCCAGTATTTGCTACTTTTATTGATGATTACTCACGGGGGGTTTGGGTTTATTTTTTGAAACAGGAGAGCAATGTATTTGCTAACTTTAAACAGTTGAAGGTTTTGATTAAAAATCTGATGGGTAAGAAGGTTAAGCGACTTTGGACCAACAATGGTAGGGAATTTTACGAAGGTGATTTTGATGAATTATGCAAAGATGTAGGCATAGTGAGGCACCATACAGTGAGACATACTCCATAGAAAAATGGAGTAGCTGAACGAATAAATAGGACTCTCTTGGAGAGAACCCGTAGTATGCTTTCAAATGCCGGCTTGTCTAAAGATTTTTGGGCTGAAACAGTCAACACAACTTACTATTTGGTTAACCACTTTCCAACCACAACTATTGGTTTAAAAACTCCAAATGATGTATGGTCTAATACTCCCTCTGATTATTCCAATCTGAAATTTTTTAGTTGTCCTACATATTTCCATGTTAATGATGGAAAACTTGAGCCAAGGGCAAAGAAATGCATATTCATTGGATATGCCAATGGGGTGAAAAGATTCAGGATATGGTGTACTGATCTTAAATCACCCATGTTTGTAATTAGAAGGGACGTAATATTTGATGAACAATTCATGCTTAATCCAAGAAAGGATTTTACTATGACTACAGAGGAAGAGCAAGGTAATGGCAAAAAAGTGGAATTACAGCTTAAGGCTTCACAAAAGGTGTCAGGCGACACTCAAGATCGTGCTATTACTGATGAGCATGATCTTGACTTTAATGATGGCGCAAAAGGTGAGCAAGACTATAGTATTACTACTAGCAGACTGAGGAGGCAGATAAGGCCACCTCAAAGATATGCTCATGCAGACATGGTGGTGTATACACGTACTACAGCAGAGGACATAGATGGTCAGGAGCCTTCCAATTGTCAAAAGTAGGGAGTTTGCACAATGGTACGCAGCGATGACTGAGGAGATTGAGTCTCTTCACAAGAACCAAACTTAGGATTTGGTTAAGCTACCTATGAAGAAGAAGATTGTTGGTTGCAAATGGGTCTTCAAAAGAAAAGAGGGAATCCAGGGCGTTGCAGATGCAATGCACAAGGCACACTTAGTTGCAAAAGGAAACAGTCAGAAAGAAGGCATCGACTTCAATGAATTTTTCTCTCTAATGGTGAAACACTGTTCAATCAGGGTGTTGCTTGCTTTGGTGGTAGCGTATGACCTAGATCATGGTTGACACCCTCCAGTATCCTCCTCAATGCAAACTTGGGTAGCAAACTTGGTGACTTTGGAATCTGCCATCTTCTGCCTCATGATCAAAGTTCAAAGAATACAAACCAAGGAACTCTTGCATACATAGATCCTGTGTTTCTTTCAACAGGAGAAGTCAAATGTTTATTCATTGGGTATCATATTGCTGCAGTTGTTGACAGGAAGGTTAGCCTTGAGAATAATAAAAGACGTGAAGCATGCATTAGATGCAGATAAATTGAAAAAGGTCCTGGATCCTTTGGTTGGTGATTGGCCATTGGAGCAGGCTGAACAAGTTGCTCACTTGGCATTGAGATGTTGTGCTCCTAAGCAAAAGAACATACCAAATCTTGAGTCAGAGGCATGGACATTGCTTGAACCAATGAGATATTCTTGTTGAGGTCCATCCCCAACAACCCAATTAGGATCTGCATAAGAGTATCCTGAACCTCCTCCATAACTTATATGTCCCATCTCCTGAGTAATTTTTTCTTGTTTTCTTTCTTAAATGAGAAATATTTTAATTAAAAAAAATCTCTTTACAAACTAAAGCCACTTTATGTGGTATGTAAAACTTTTTTTTATTATTGTAAGGTAGATACGGTGTCTAGCATCACACCATGTTAATTGTAAATTTTTTTTTAATTTTTTTTAGACCTAATAGTTCTCCACTAACTACAAAAAAAACTAATTTTTACCAGCGTTCCATAAGCGCCAGCACCTGTCCAAAAAAACATCACTAAATGTTTAGCGGCAGTTTTTTGCCGACGTAATTGTCTGCCGCTACTGGGTGATCGCTATTTTTCCATACCGGCATTTTGTCAAACGCCGATACTTGAAAATCTCATTAATGGCATTTATCTACAAATTAGCAGCATTTCTTAAAATGCCGCAAATTTTTCTAATTTAACGGCATTTATCAAAACGCCGCCATTAATTCATTGTCATCTTATTGCATATAATAGCGGAGTTTTAATAAACATCGCTGCTAGTATATTGCCAGTGCATTATATAAATTGGTGGCATTTTTTTAAAAGCCGCTAATAGTACGTTGGCGACACATTAAATATATTAACGACGTTTATCTAAATGCCGCAACTAATACGGTACCCGCGTACAATATAAATTGGTGGCATTTATTTAAACGTCACCAATATTACATTGGCGACACATTAAATATATTAAAGGCATTTATCTAAATGCCACCATTAATTAAAATAACGACATCTTTTGTTGTTTATTTCTTTATCCCTTTTAATCATTTTTTTAAGTTATTTTATTGTTCATTTCTTTATCATTTTAATCATTTTTTTTTTTAGAGTTCTTTGACGAGCTTCATCCCTTTTAATCATTTTTTTAAAATTATTTTACGATTCATTTCTTTATCAATTTTTAAAGTTAGTTTACTGTTCATTTCTTTATCCTTTTAATCATTTGTTTTTTAGAGTTCTTTGACCAGCTTCATCCCTTTTAATCTTTTTTTTTTTTAATTTTTATTGTTCATTTCTTTATCCCTTTTAATGATTTGCTTTTTAAGATTCTTTTGTGGACAACCTTCAAACATGCACAGCGATTTTCAATGCTTTTTAGGATTCAGCTCCCACACGCACAGTGATTCCCTCCCCCCCCCCCCAAAAATTATTTTTCCTCTTTGGGTTAATCATCATTCAGCTCCCACATACACTCTCAGGCACCAACTCTCACTCCACCGTAATTTATCACCCCATTGCACTGCCAAACCCCACCGTGTGCCACCAATTCCCCGAACCAAGCCACGTAAAACACAAATCCGCAGCCTCGGATGCACTACTACCAACCTGTCCGGCATGCAAAAGTCATTTGGATTTGCGGAGATGCTAGGGTCCAAACATATGACAAAAATCCGACAAAAGTTGTCTGGATTTATGGAGATGAAGCGGCACCAAAACCCTTTAAAATAGTAATGATGCAGCTAATTTGCACAAAGCCAAGAAATTAAGCCAACAGCACCAAAACCCTCTAAAAGATCAAGATGACTGGTTAGGGTTCTCCTTGTGGAGCTTGCAAAATCTTGAGAAGGAAATTTGTTAGGAAATCTGTTTTTGTTCCTTATTGCTAGCATGAATAGGGAGCTACCCATTTCTCCGCCATTCATAAGATTTTCGATGCAAGTAGTGTATCAAAGACCCTTGCTCACCTCTCGATGAGTGATTATTGTGAAGCGGTTGCCACAATCTCGTATGAAGCGCAGGCTAGGCTTCAAGATCTTATTTATGGCATTGTTTCACATATTTTTTCTCTTCAGCAGCAGGTTTTCACCTTTTGACTTTCTCATTTTATATATAATGATTGAAAGTGCTGCAGGCAAATTTGTTAGTTTGATACTATTTTTCCTTCAAAAACCTAATTCTCTCATTTTTTTAGCAATACTATTTTCTCTTAGTATCATTTAAATAAGTTTTTTTTTTAATTCTGTTTAATTACCTGCGTAAAATTGATCAAATCTTGACTTTTTTTTTAAATGCCACCAAAATTATATATTATTATCGGCATAATAAAATAAATGCCGAAAAATTACTAATTTACCGGCGTAAAATTTATTAATTGTAGGCATTTTTTTAACAAAATAAACGCCGAAAAACTCAATAATTTACCGACATAATATTGAACAAGTGCCGGCGTTTAACAAAATGCCTTAAAAGCTATATATTATGAACTTGCATGTTTATCTCAGGTCTCAAAGATTCTTATGAACTTGCATGTTTATCTGTGAAGAAGATAGCTTTGATATTGTGATCAAGTTACATCTGATGATGTATTCTCTCTTAGAAACCATGTACTGCCACAATCCTAGCTACGTTTATGCAGATGCTTTTACTTACAAAAACTTGCAGGAAGTCATGAGAGATATCGATCCACAGGTGGCGGCAGATGGTTATACTTATGAAGCAGTGGCTTTGAGAAAATGGCTGGAAAACGGTCATTATACTTCGCCCATCACAAACCTATCCAGCTTGTTTACACCTTTTGTTTGAAAGATTCGGCTGAAATATATATAAATAGGTATCTCAATTGCACCGATCCACGTCTTTTCATTCTTTAGTGGCGGAACTTATAATTACTAGAGTAACACCTGTTTGGGCTTATTTTGGTGTGGAATCTGGTTTTGTTGCAGTTTTTCGACGAGACTTGGACCATAGAGCTTATAGACCCAATCCGTAGTACTCATGGACAACTCCAATGGGAATCCCGGAAAAAAAATTTGGCTCATTTTGACTCTTGATCCAACTCGACCCGCCCTTCTGATTCGGACCTGTTATTAATTATCATTTTGTTGTTCATGCATAAGCTCTGATAAATTAGTAGAGATTTCCGAAAGAAAACAAAATAGAGAAGAGAATAATAAAATAAAGCAAAGGTGCTAAGCAAGGTCACCTTTATCCAACAATGTTTTTGTCAGGTTATATAAATGACATAGAGCATCCAAACTTCTAATTTCTTAGTGAACAAGAAATGGATATGTTGTTTATGTTTCTAATTTTTATCACAAGATCATAGTTAGAGTAAAATAAATTATTTTTTAACAATAATACAAACATAATGAGACATAATTAGCCAACATTGTTTCGTAAGCCATTTATTTTCTAATCCTTTGGGGATTTTTTGTCCCCTCTGATGAACCCTTATCAATATTGACGTATTCTATTCATGAATGGTATCTGCACCATGTTTAAAATTATTAAATAGAATCCCAAAGTTATGTCCCCACAAAAATTAATATTAATTATAATATAGAATAGGGTGTGCTAAGGTGCCGCCCAGTAGTGATGCCCTTAGACAAAATTCATTTTTTTAATTTTTTTCATTCATATTTTTTTAATATTTTTTAAAACTATAAAAAAAATACTAATACACTAATAATCACTTTCTTAATTAATAAATAATAAAAAATTATAAAAAAATTAAATACATGCACAGTCAAAATGAAGAAGCAAAACGGGCTGTTTATAGCATTATTCTTATAAAAAAATAGTTAATTCTTGTACGTGAATTTTATCTTTTTACGAAATATTTGCATGAGATCACTTATTATATACGGTAGGCACGTACAAATAATTTTCGTGTAATATTATATTAATAAAGTGTGACGTTCGTATTGGAATGGCCACTGGTGAGAGCTTAGAATCTGATCTATACGCTCGGAATGAGAAGATGGTGGACTGATGTGGCGAAGAAGCCATGGAATTCACGTACAGCTTGGCAGAAACTCGTTACTCCCTACAATTTGGCAGGGAAGTCTCCGTACGCTTGAATATTAATTAATTGTATGTGTCGTTACAGCTCAAGACAAAAACCAGAGTCACCTTAAACCAAAAACAATGGACTTTAGATCTTCCTTGCAATCTTTACATAGGCTTCATCATCTTCCTAGGAAATCTTGTTCCGCTGTCTTCTTTTTCATAAGCTTAGTGGAAGTTTCGCTTTAAAGGGTGTTTGCTGCGGAGACTCTGAGACTTCAATAGAGGGGTGAAAAGAGTAATGTTTGTTGCCATGGATGTGGTGAAACCTACGCCTCTGATTACCGGTGTGGTGGAAGATATGTTATATGTTGCGCTGGGAGAAAAGGTGAAAAATAACAAATTACTCTTGCTATGGGCATTGCAGAATTCTGGAGGAAGAAAGATTTGCATTATTCTCGTTCATCGGCCTGCAAAAGTTATCCCCATCAGTAAGTTGGCAACATGTACTATTTGTGTATATTTATGATTTGAAGTTTTGAGCTTTGATTTGTGTTCAACTTTTGATTTTATAACTTGAGTTTTTGCTATTGGTCTTCGAGTGCTGGATAGTTCTTTAGTGGACTAAATTGATGGCAGTCCAAACAAAGAAAATTGATAATGGCTTGCCTCTTGATGATAATTGATTTAAGATCTTCCAGATACTTTAACTATGAGTCGAATTGGGGCAAAAGATGGAAGAAAGAGTGGCAATGGTTGGGGAAAATTGGAAAATTTAATTAGAAGTTTCAAAGGTTTTGGTCAATCTGAATTATCTATGTTTTTGTTGACGAGTTTGTTGAAATTCCTCAGAAAAATCGATAGACATTCACTTAGTTAGGTTTTTGATAATTAGCAAAGTGCCTATTCCAACTTGCAATTTCGCTAGTCTTTTTTATTGTTAACAGAACCGAATAATGGAAGTTATCATGTAAAAAAAATCCTTTCCTGTTTTCTAGTGGGAGTAAAATTTCCAGCAAGCAAAATCGAGAAAGAGGAAGTCGATGCATATCGGGAAATTGAAAGGAAAGAAATGCAAAACATCCTGGATGAGTATTGTCAAATCGGCCGCGAAATGGGGGTACAATCCTTCTCCTGTCTTTCTTTCCATGCATTAGTGTTGCTGATTTGTTTTTTCTTCCTGATCTTTAGCAAGAGATACATAAGACAATTAAAGCTATACTTTCGGCTTGATGGTCGCTTTCAGTGGCTTCTCTTTTGTTCTGAATGATATGATTCGAATGCACTGCCATAATACCACTAGTACACAGAAGTAGTTCATTTACAATTTCCTACAGCATGTATTGAAGTTATGTTACCAAGTTGCAGAGACCTTCAATTGAAAAATATGAGAGTTGCTTTGGAAATGATTGATTTCAACATGTTCAGAACTTTGTTATTTATTTTGGCGTCAATGGCTTCCTGATGTAGGTAGAGGCAGAAACACTATATACTGAAATGGACCGTGTTGAGAAGGGAATTTTGGAGCTCATCACCAAGCACAGCATCAGCAAGCTTGTTATGGGAGCAGCAGCAGGTAAGCACTACTCAAAGTACTAACCTCAAAGGATTTTTCTCTTTTTCACTTTTGATCTACTAACCATCACGTTCATATTCATTGCCATTTTCCTCTTCTGTGAACCTCCAAAGGTGGAATTCCCAATGGCTATGCTGTATGTTGTGCAAATATTTTGCAAATTCAGCACTTGAATGGGCAGCAGGGCAGCACCAAAAGGATACTGAATATTAGATCTTCAATAGCTTAAGAGAATTTTTTAAACCAGATATCAGACTGATTAATAGGCAGCTAAAAATCTGTCATCAGGAATGGTATATAGATGAGGCATTAATCATGTCTGTTTGCAATGGCCTCAGGTTAAGTTTCACAAGGGAGGTAGCATTGACTGATTGTTCACTTAACTAATTCATCTCCTTTCCAAAGAAAGATATTATTCGTTATTCGAACTTATGAAATTGGATGTTTACCAGCCATTTTCTCGATTCTAGAAGCTGTGGCTGGTTGATTTTGCTATAATTATGATGTTTAATTACCTTGTTTCATATTCACCAATGTCTATGATGGTTTGCTTACAGCTTACCATTGCTTAACATTGCAGGAGAATGATGGGCCTCAAGTCTAAAAAAGCCATCTATGTGCATCAGCGTGCACCTCTTACTTGTCGCATACAATTTATCTGCGAAGGGCGCCTTATTTACACCAGGTTTGCTCTATGTTTATGTGTTTAGAATGTTTTGCAGAGCTGATGTATGCTAATATAAGGGAATATATGTAACTATATAAAAATATATATTTCTGAAGGTGAAGCTTGTCAGTTTTTATCGACTGCTTGGTGAATAATTGCAAGGTCGATTGAGTACTAAATCAGGGTTATTGTCATAGTCTTCAAACTGATACAAATTATTTTTGTGTATAGACGAAATTTTTTCTTATGTACTTGATATGAATTAACATTGGTACTAATGAAATTCTTTATCAATTAAGCCATTCTGCCAATAAGTTTACTGACAACTGGATCATTAAACTCTGAGAAATAGGGAAGGTAGGGTAGATGGAGCTGATGTAGAGAGGCAAAACACTACAACTGGATCGTCAACATCTATGAGATCACCATCTGAGGAGACAAATATTAGTGTAGCACCCTCCAAATCAGCTCAAGTTCCGTTCTGCAGTGAAGGTGGAAGCAGAACAGTCATTTCTTCCTTTGATGGTACAGAAGAGCTACCAATTCCAAGGAGAAGGTTTGACGAGGAAGGGAGCTCGGATGAATGCACTGAATCTTCAAGGAGGTATCCTCCTGATTTAGGTTATTCAACGTGCTCTTCTAGTGGAGCGCTTGACATAACTCGGGTTTCATCTGCTAGGTATGAGGGGAGTGTCAATGAGCAAGAGGTAAGCTCACCCCTCTGTTCAATGAGAATCTTCCTGTTCAATGAGAATCTTCATCATTCATTGAATGTTTTCATTGAAAAATTCTTGTATGTGATACATTTCTATGTTAAGGAGCGTTTAACAGTTTTCAAGTTACAAGTTGAGATCCTTGGAACTAATCATCTTATAGTGATTCAAATGTTTGTGGCAAGGTTTCTAAACTTGCATATTTGACTGATTCTAGCAGCAGGGAAATATAAATGGCATTCTCTATGCTCAACTTCAACAAGCCATGTCAGAGGCTGAAAAGGGTACTAGACGAGAAGCTCTTCAAGAGGCAGAGAGGCATGGCAAAGCCGAAAAAGATGCAGTGGAGACAACGCGAAAGGTAAAATTACAGTGATCTTGCACTTATAACTTCTTCTATGTATTGGAGTTGCTTTGAAAAACATGACTGTAAACTTGAAAAACCCCATCTTGTTACATCATTATCCAATCGTATAATTTACAGGCTCAACTGTCAGAAAGCTCAAGTGCCGAGGAGCTGAAGCAAAGGAAAGAAATTGAGGAAGCTCTTGCAAAAGAGAGAGAAGAACACAGAAAGGTGAAAAACCAGCTAAACCAAGTCATGCAAGACCTGCAGGTTGCTTTAGATAGACAATCACCACTGGGGAACCAAATTTCAGAATATGATAAGATGGTAAAGAGGTTGGAGCTAAAAATTGCCTCTACTGTGGAACTCTTGCAAACTTCCATAAAAGAAAGGGACGAGATGCAGTTAGAGCGTGACCAAGCACTAAAAGAAGCTGAAGCGCTGAGAAATAAACAAGAAGAGGTCTCAAGCACAGACATGGTTCAATTCCTCTCTGACCTTTCATTCTCGGAGATTGAGGAAGCAACTCGGAACTTTGATCCATCCCTAAAAGTTGGAGAAGGAAGATATGGGAGTGTATATAAAGGTATCTTGTGTCAAACCAAGGTGGCTATTAAAATGCTGCGCTATCATAACTCAGGACTACAACTTCAGGTAGGGTGGTTGAAAATTTCTGTATTAATATGAAATTGAGCCATTCCATTAGTATTATCCCGATAAAGGTAGATTATTCATCATTTTCAAAATATACTGGGTATTTCATTTTTCACAACAATGAAAGGAATCGTAAGAGAAAAAAGAAATATCCAAAGCTGAGCTTGAATCTAACATTGAGCACTAAGTTTTTCATTGCATCACATTAGATGGTTCTATTTCAGGTTGATGCATTGAGTAAGTTGAAGCATCCCAATCTTGTCATGCTTATTGGATCCTGCCCAGAACCTCAGGCTCTTATCTTTGAGTATCTTCCTAATGGAACCCTTGAAGATCGACTCAGCTGCAAGGACAACACTCCCCCATTATCATGGCAAACTCGAGTTTGTATTGCAACAGGACTGTGTTCTGCCCTCATCTTTCTTCATTCCTCTACACCTGTCAGCATTTTACATGGTGATTTGACACCTGCCAAAGTTCTCCTTGGTGCCAACTTTGTTAGCAAACTCTGCGACTGGTGTCCACTATCTCAGGACCAAAGTTTAAACAAGAACATAACAAGGTTTTGGAGTACTGAGAAGAAAGGCATTACTTTCCCATATCTTGATCCCGAGTTCCTCTTTACAGGAGAGCTTACTTTAAAGTCAGATGTCTATTCATTTGGAATAATATTATTACAGTTGCTAACTGGACGGCCACCACTGGGGATAACAAAGGAAGTGCAATATGCAGTAGACGCTGGAACGTTACAAACCGTCTTGGATCCCTTGGCTGGAGATTGGCCACTTGAGCAAGCTGAACAGTGGGCTCACTTAGCATTATGGTGTTGTGAAATGTACCGGAAGAACCGACCACACCTTAGGTCAGATGTCTGGACAGTACTTAAACAAATGAAGGTTTTAGGTGGATGCACACAATCATCCCAGCTGGGTTATGAAGGGTACTCTGAACCTCCTTCATATATTCTCTGTCCCATCTCCCAGGTAAGTTCTGGGCTTTGCATTTGTTTTCCATTGTCTTAGATTCACACTTACTATATCCAAACTGTTGTCATTACGACACTCTTTCCTGGTATCTCCGGTGGCCAGAGATTTTCTGAAATTGTTTATCTGAGTAAAATAGTTTTGATATAGAATCTCTGTTTCATCTTTGAAACTCCTGCCACAAGCCTACTTTGCTGGATTGCTATCATAAAAGAAATTCTTCTTTTTCTTTTTCTTAACTCTTTTTTTTTTTTTTTTCTTTGAATGCTCCATCCACAAACTTGCAGGAAGTTATGCAAGATCCTCATGTGGCAGCAGACGGTTTTACTTATGAAGCGAAGTCATTAAGAGAATGGTTCGACCGTGGACATGACACTTCACCCATGACAAATCTGAAGCTTGAACATTACCATCTTTTACCTAACCACGCTCTTCGTTCCGCCATTCAGGAGTGGCAGCAAAGGCATTGAAATTTGAATGTTTTCTCTCTTTAGTTTTGAATATTGTTTACAATTTTTTGGTTCTGATGCGCAAAGATT
>QEOT01000290.1:71532-113060 GCA_003123785.1 Pterocarya stenoptera
TTTTTTTTTTTTTTTTTTCCCTCAAACATCAAGAAATGCACCGAATTGATTTTTTTTCTTAAACATTAAGAAATGTATTTCTTAATGTTTTAGAAAAAAATAAAAAAATGCACCGATCGGTAGATTCTATCTATTAACCCATCAGTATCTGTAGAAGCACCCTATATAGATATATATATATAGATATATATTTATATATATATATATATCTTTATCTATTGTGTTGTCTCTCATCCTTTACTTTGTACTTTCTAATCTTGTTCAATTCTGGCATCACCCTGGTTGTAAAGAATCCAAGGACCGAGTCTGTAAGGCCCGTTTTGCTGTGAAAAGCATTTAGGACATGAGTGGATAGATGGTTGATCTCAGGGTATGTGTTACAAATTGCAACAAGTACATAAGTGAAGATAGGATTAGTGAATATTAAGTTTAGTTTTGGTTGATTTCATGATAAATAAAATGTTTAAATCTAATTTGTCTATTAGTTCTAGATCTAATATACCCCCTGATATCATTAATGAGGAGGGCTTTTCCATTGAAAAAACTGATAATGTTGATTTTAATAAATGAAGTATCCCAAAGATTAATGCTAAATCTATTTACAAAACCAGTTGGGTTTAGTCTGCTTTTAAGATTGATTTCAATGTTAAAATTGTTAAATAAACCTATGTTATTTCTAAAACCCATGAGAAATGTTGTCTATTTAACAGAAAATCAATTTAAGATTTTCTGGTAAAAGGTTATAAATTTCTACAATTAGTTCTGTTCAAGTTGCTTTTAAACCTCTTAAAAGGAAAGGTATCAATGTTTCAGTACTTCTTTGTTTGCACGATGCTAGGTTCAAGAGATTTGAAACCAGCATACTTGGTACGATTCAATTTCTCTTATTTAACTCTTGCTTTGGATGTTCCTAACATTCTTAAATCTTTGACTTTAAATATTTGGACATTTGGGTATGATATGGAAAATGGTAGCAAACCTCTTCCTATAATTTACCTTATTTATTATCGGATATTAAAAACTAATTTAAATCCTAAAATTATTTTAAAATTTTAGGAAATAAAACTTTGTTAATTCATAATTCTACTCCTGATGGTAATATTTAAATTCCAAAAATGATTCATTAGAAAAATATTACTCTTCCTGATGAATGGACTTTGGAACATGAAGTTCCTCCTGCTAAGGTTATTTCTGATGAACTTAACATTGATTATATTCAGCAATATTTGAACCGTACTGTTAATAGTTTTGATCAACCTCTAGAAAACAATGAAAGGAGAAATTCTTTTGCTAGAACTAGAAGTTCTTTTGTTAGATCTATTGCGGATAACCCGGAAAGAAAAGACCAAAATCTCAGAAATTTTCTGGCAGATTCAGTAAAAACTATTAAACCTGATTAAAAACTGAAAGGTCTTTCTACCTCCTCTTAGGTCACTTCTACTTATTACACTACCAAGGATACCGACGTATTTAAAAGTAAAGCTATAAAGGAAGAAGCTAATAAAGAAGAAGAAGATGTTTCATTTTTATCCCTAACAACTTCAGATATGGTTGCTCCTATTCATCACAACCAGCTTACTGTGATTAATAGAGCTTTTGAAATTGATTTAATTGCGTTATATAATGAATATAGTTCTGCTAAAAATAAAGATAAAAGAAAATCTTATCATGCTACTTTTTTTATTCTGAAAAATTACGTGTTAAAAGGAAATGGAAAGAAAAATGAATGCCCTACAGAAGCACATACTTTTCTTTGATTTCCTTGAAAATTATTATGTTTCTAAGCTTATTTTAAATGTTGTTAAAACCAATTTTGTCAAGGAAGAATGAAAGACATTGGTTAAATCTAATCACCCTCCTTTAGAAATAATTATTATTTCTCATTAGAGAGCAGAAATGAATGCTTCAACCATTAAAGATCCAATGTTGATCCTAAAGGTACCACTTTTACTAAAACAAAAAAAATTATTGAACAAAATAATTTTTTCAATCAAACTCTTCATGTTATAGGTCAGCAATTGGACCGTATTGAAGAAAATGTCGAAAGTCCTGTTTCTACTTCGACTTATAAAATTGAAAAATATTTTATTATTTTACCAAAGAATATGCAAGGTCCCAAGACCAAACAGAGCAATACTTTTAATAAAATTAATCAAATACTTGCTAATTTGAAAAAAGAAAAATAATCTACCAGTACTTTAAATAGCAATGGCAAGGAAGTTTTTTTTTATTTTTCTACAAAAGAATCATTTGATATTGATTCTTCTACTAATAAAGATATTGTTTTACTTGAAAAGAATTTTCAAGATATTTATTTAGGAAAACCTGGGATTAAAAGATTTTCTTCAAAACGACCCAATCCAATGAATCTGATGAAGAATTGGCATCTCAGACCTACTCCACCTGATTTACAATTTCAAGAAATATTTTTTCAAACACAATTTTTTGTTTCTTCTTATAAACTTTATGAATAGAATATTGATAGATTATCTGAACAAAAAATTATTACTACCATGAATAAATGTCCATGGTTGCAAATGCTTATGTTAATAACAATAGTCTTATTCAAACTGTGATATTTGATTTATTAACTACAAAATTTTCTGGTATGCTTCGATATTGGTGAGATAAGCATCTACCAAATGAAGAAAGGAAACTATTCAAAATACAGTCAAGCATGATGATGAATGTTTACCTATTTTTTACACAACCATAGGAAGGGACATCCCTAATGATGTTAATACTTTGATTTATGCTATTCTTAAACATTTTGTTGGAACTTCCTCTATCATTACTAATCGTATTAATGATTATTTAAATAATTTGGAGATGCAGTCAAATGTCTGATTATTGATGGTATCAAAATGTTTTGATTTCTAGAGTTATGCTTAGGGACGATAGTTATAAGCCTTACTAGAAAGAAAAATTTATTGATGGATTACCTCATTTATTTACTCATAAAGTTAAGAATGAACTTACTGATATCTCAGGACTCTTTAATTATAGTAATTACACTTATGGTGACATTATCAATACAATTAAGAAGATTGATATTAGTATGTGTAATGATAAAAAATTATTTCGTCAATAAATGAAGAATAGTAAGAAAGCCAAATATAGAATAAGAAATTTCTGTGAACAATTTGGCCCTCCTCCTATTGTTCCTTCTAGACAGAAGCATAAATACTCTGATAAATTTGCTAAACCTCACGCCAAGAAAAGAAATAGTAACCATGATGATTTTTATTAAAAAAATCTTTTAAAAAAAAATCCCTTAGAATTTTTACAAGAAAAAACATTTTGGTAAGAAAATGAGTTTTCAGAATCCTTCAAAAGGAAAATGTTTTAATTATGGTAAGACTAGATATTTTGCTGATAAATGTACCAAAAAGCCCAATAAGCTTAAAAACAAGCTTAATTAGTTAAATATTAATGATAATGATAAAGAAGATCTGTTTCAACTCTTAGAAACAAAATCATCTGCATCATCCGACATTAATGAATTCAGTTCAAGTGATTTCAAATATCGCTTAGAAACTGAATCATCTGATTCTCCCAATATTAAGCTTGATTGTAATGATTCTTGTTACAAACCTTTGGGTAAAACAATCAATGTCTTAACCAAAGTTGAAGAATAAGAAAATTTTTTATTAACCTTGATTAGTCAGATAACTAACCCTAAACTCAAAGAAGAATATCTTCATAAGCTCAAGAAGACGATGGCTCGCCAAGAACCTGAAACTTCTAAATCAAAAATTAGTTTTTAAGAAACTTTGGGAAGATTTAAAAAGAAAAAGTCCAAAGAAATTTCTACTATTGATTTACAACATGAAGTTGTTTTATTAAAAGGAAATTGTTAAACTGAAAACTGAGATTAATAATCTCAAATCTGAAAATGATTCTTTTAAACGAAAACTATTGTGTTTAAAAATTGATAAACAGTTTGATCAAGACAGTCCTTCTGATAATGATGAGCAAATAAATTCTTCAAATTCAAGTCAAAAGGAAGAAAAAACTTCTCCTACTGACGACAATCAAATCTGCTTGATCCATCATATTATTCCTCCTAAATGGTTTTCTAAAGTTACTAATATTGTTTGTCACAAAATATGAATTTACTGTGAATGTTATGATTGATTTCGGATCAGATATGAATTGTATCCAGGAATGAATAATACCTAATAAATATTATGAAAAATCTATTGAGAGATTATTCTGGGTCAATGGATCTCAAATGAAGATCAAGTATGAACTCAACACTGCCCATGTCTGCCAGAATAATATTTATTTTAAAAATTCTTCTATATTTGTTAAAAATATGACTAACAAAGTCAAATTAGGGATTCTTTTTATTTCTTCTTTATACACATTCCTTTTAAAAAAATGATAGTATTACTACTACAAAGCTCATAATTATAAAGACAAGGAAGCTACACCTTCTATAATTGATATATAGTCCAATCTCTTTATTTGAACCAACATCATAGAACACCTACTAGAGAGAGATTGCCATAACCCTGATATTTTAAGGCCAATTAAAGTTTAGTGAAGATTTTGAAATGATATTAATGGTTCAATATTTTTGAAGTCCAATAATTATATTTAAAGCCCTTTAATATTTACGAAACAAGAGCACCCATATTCATTAAGGGCTAGCTCAAGAATTTGTTTTCAATTCCAAAAATATTTATTGGATGGTTTGGGCTCATTTTGGAATTTTAAATTGGTCCAATAGAGTTGTTAAGTGACCTAGCCCTAAAAGTTTGATAAAAAGACATCAACCTCAGTTTCACTCATCTCTTCCCCAGTTCACTTCGTCTTCTCTGCTCCTTCCCTAGAGTTTATGACAGTATATGTGTATTTCTTTTTTGTGACTCTTTACAAATTTTAACAAACTCTGTTCGACTTTCATTTTGTACAAATCCGAGTGTTCTTGTTTCTGGCTATATTCTTGTTTGGCTTTGTTCTATAAACCTTGTTGTGCTTCACGGAGTATGAATTTCGATTTGTCCCTGTTTCTGGAGTCATCTGAAAGCATTTTTGAAAGAATAAAACGGAAAAACTATTGTTCATCTCCTATTCACATCTATTGGACGAAACGAAAGGGATGAGCTTAGGGGGAGCTTCGGCCATGGGTTTCGTGTGTGGCCTAGGGAGGAGCTTCAAGCTCTCGGTCAAGGGGAGGAGGAAGGGGGAGGTCAGGGGAGACCCATGGTGGTGCTCGGTGGAGCTGGAGGCTGACGACGGAGACGCCACGGTCGTGGGAAGTGAGGAACCCAAAAGGAGAAAGGGGCTCGCGTGGGGGAAGAGGGACTGCCGTGAGGGGTTGGGTTCGGTGGGATGGTGCTCGCCAGCATGAGGGAGAGCTGCCGTGGTGGCCGATGATGTCGCTGGTGGCGCACGGCAACGCGGAATTGAGGAGGGCAAATCCGTGAGAGAGAGAAGCTATTTCGGGTGGGGGAAAGAGAGACTCGTGGTGGCTAGGTCCGTGAGAGGTGGTCGCCTGTGGAAAGGGGAGCTCATGCGATGGTGGCCGACGACGAGCGACGACTGGGAGGAGCCGAGAAAAATGCAAGGGGAGAGGGGCTATCGGCTAGGGAGAGGAAATGGTAGAACCGAAATTTAGAAATAGAAGCAGGAGTAAAATGGAGAGAAAAAATGTTAGACAAAAACACTGTATCCACATCATTCGCACTTATATATATATACTAGTAGTAATGAAACGTCCAAGGGACGTTTGCCCAGTGGAGAGAAAATATATATGTTAATTTAATGCATAGAAACAAAAACTAAGTTTGATACAAGCTTATAAAATAAAGCTCCATACATGCCTAATGTCAGCTACAAGTTTCCAAAACAAAGTGGTATACACATCATATATGAACGAGAGTTTAATACATAATTCTGATATTCTCCCAAAATGAGGCTGCCACAACTACCTAGGTTGTAGTATCTTTCTCCTTGGACAGGCTTCAAGAACTCATTAATGTTGACAGACTATAACAACCACACCACATAATACCAGTTTAGTATTAATTAAATTTAGTATTAATTACATGGGTTTGTACAAGTGCATTTTTTCCACAAAAAACACGAAAAAATATATTTTTTTACAAAAAATACAAAAAAACCCACAACATGCACAAACCCATGTAAAATCTGAAGAAACCCATGTAAAATCTCCAAATGAACGACACTCAAAAAAAAAACCCAACAAACCCATGTAAAATCCCCAAACTAACGACACCTAAAAAAAAAAGACCAAATCGCAAAAAATATGCACAAACCCATGTAAAATCTGAAGAAACCCATGTAAAATCTTCAAATGAACGGCACAAAAAAAAAAACCTCCTAACAAACCCATGCAAAATCCCCAAACTATAGAAACAGAGGAAATTATATAGCTAACTACATATTTGTAGTACACAAAAATTCAATTAAATATTTACATGTCTCAAAATTAAAAGATATAAAATACTACACAACATTAAAATTTACTATCATTTTCATAAAATAATATTCAAAACTATTTCTAATAAGATCTAAAATGCACTTGTAAAGTTCAAAGAAAATCTTATAAACCCAACCCCCACCCCCATTCTTTTTTTACCTTTTTCTATTTCTTCCCATTTGGTCAGCCCAACCCATCTCTTTTTTCCTTTTTCTTCCCCCTCCAGCCTTCCCTTCCCGAACCTTCTTCACCCTCTTCTGACTCACTCTCTCTCTCTCATAAAACCCCACTCACTTTCTGCTCTCTCTCTCTCTCTCTCTCCCCTCCTCAAACTCCCTCTCACACACCTCTCTCTTTTGTAATCTAATTTTTGTCGAAAACTAGAGGTCTCTCTCTCTTTCCTCACGATTCTTCAACAGTGTCTCTCAAATCTCTCAAATCTCCTCTCTACAGACATTTCCCATGTTTGGTCTCAAAGAAAATGAAGAAAACTGCAGCCTAGGTCAACCAATAAAGAACACAGTTGTTCTTCATGAGAAAGGTGGAGTTTTTTTTTTTATTTTCTTCTTCTAGATCTATGAAGTTTTGCTTCAGATTTGTTAGTGTATATAGTTGGATTCTTTTTTATTTTTTGTATTGTGCATGTTTTTTTTCTCTCTCTGATCGCAGGTGTTTGTTCTGCATTTATAGTTTTCTTCGTTCAACAGAAATGATGAATAAGGCATACATTGGTTGCGATTCTCTACGTTTAATTTTTTTTCCCTTTCTGTCTTTTATTTTTATAAATCTGAAGAGTTGTAGAGACTTCACTATAGATCTGAGAACTTTTTGCTTCAAATCTATAAAAAAAAAAAAAAAAATATTCACTCTCGTTTTCTCTTTAGATATGGACAGATCTTCCTATATTTCAAGAGATCATGTCCAGATCACAATCTTCTTGAATTTTTTTTCCCTTTTCAGTCGATCTTTATTGTTTGTTTTTTTCCATCTAGATCTGAACACATGTTCATATATTTTGAGCTCCATGTTTTTGGCCTTCTAGGCTAGATCCGAGAGGAGGTACTTTAGATCTGTCGATCTATTTACGTAGATCTATTGTTTCTTGTGTATTGTTCACGTCTAACATTTTTATCTTCTAGTTTTTTTTTTAAAAAAAAAAATTGCAGTTGTTTGTAAACTTGAACAGATGTACATGTTTTAGTGTAAGTCCGAGAAGTTTAACGATTTATTTATTGTTATGTATTGTTCAGAACTACATTTTTGACATTTTATTTTTGGAGAAATTTTTTTTTTTTTAATCTTTGCCAACTTTGACAGAGCTAGATGTTCACGTCTAGGATTTTAGACGTAAATATTGGGACTGTTATTTAACTTCTCTAAATATCTTTTAGAATTATGTATTAGATCTGAAAGTATCAAAATGCAAACTTTTTATCAACTCGATTTAGGTGCAATTTTTTTTTTTTTTGGTAGCTGTAATTTCTACTTTTTTTAATATGTATATGCCTATGAGCTATTTCATGAAAGCATTGAAAATTTCATATTTAACTGGAAAGCAATAGCATCAAAAAAAAAAGAGGAAAAGCTATAAATATCTATCTATATTTTACATGTAAATATTGGGTCCAAAGATATGAAAATTGGAAATTCATCTTGACCAATTTGTTTAGGCTTAACTTTTTTTCCTTACCTGTAATTTCTACTTTCTTTCTCATGCATGTGTGTTATGAACCTATGTAAATATCTTTTGGATGTAACTATCAGGTTTGGAAAAAATATGTAAAAAGCTATAAAAAAATATAAATGAGAAGATAAAAAGTTATTAACTACATATTTTTTTTTACATCTAACTATTCTCTGAGCAAATTATGTAATAAGCGAAGGAAAATAAAAAAATCATACCAGACAATGCAAACTATCGTTAGACGCAGAGAACAAAGTTTCCAGAAAGATGTTTTGATTTTGATAAATAGATAAAATAGTATGTTCAAGAAGACCAAAATAAATAGATAAAATGACCGAATAAGCATAGCAAGGAAGAAGTCCAAAAAGTAAGTCGACGAACAAAGGAAGAAGAGAACAAAATAGGAAAATTGGAAACAAATGGAGGGATAAAAACGTAAAAACAGCAATAAAAGAAGATAAATGAGGGATAAAGATCAAAAAAGTTGTCGGCAAAGAAAAAAGGAGGAAAGAAAAAAGCAAAATCTGCAACCTCTCTGACATTGCTACAGTAAAAAATCAAATTATCCCTATGTAAACAGACACAAAAGAAGAATAAAATGATAGAAAAGATAAAACACTAAAAAAAGGAAAAAATGCATTGAGGACAACAAAAAGTACTGTTTACGGCTATTCCCACTTATTATATATAGTATAGATATAGTTATGGTAGATATATAGTAGAGGAAAACTACAGTAAGCTAGACGCACCGTTTGTTGCTTTTAATCCCAAATGCTGAGTATTACAAAAATCACTACATACTCCACACTTTATTAAAACACTGTGTATTGTTTCCCCCAGCAACGGACCTCAGAGCATTTATATTGGATTCTCCAAAAAATTTTCTATAATTTAGTTAAAAAGTGCATTCTCTAAATTTTTTTCCAAAATATTTACTCATCTTTCAAAAACCTTCTACATTTCATTCTCCATCTCTATCTCTATTCTATTAAAATAATATTTATATATTATTTCTTTATTACTTTTTTCTTTCACTTCCATTTACAAATTTAACTACTCAATATTTTTTCTTATGTTTTGAACTATTACTCTAATGAATATTTTAAATAGAATTTAAATTATTTTTAATATTTTTAAAATTATTATTTTTTTATATTTTTGGAGTTATTTAAATTATTTTTAAAATTATTATTTAAAGTTATAACAAATATGAGTATGAAAGAAAGTGTAGATGATTAGAAGAAGAATTAATTTAATTGAAATGAATAAAATATTGATAAAAGTGATTTAGTGGTTCATTCTCTAATCATTTTCCCTAAAATGAAGAATCTAATGGAGAGAGACTTTTAGAAAAAATCCTATAATTATCTCTAAATTATAGGAATATATGACATATGGAGATTTCAATGAAGATGCTCTCAAGTCCACTCCAAACACTCCATCTTGTTTAACCAAAACGCTGTACTTCACCATTCTAGTATGACGCCGTTTACAGTTCGACACACCAACTTCACTTCACTTCACTTCATAGGATCTCATCTTCACTTCCTCTTTTCTCTAGCGTTTTTGTCGCCGCTGGGTCTCTAACAGTTTCTCTCCGTTAGTAAACAATGCTGCCTATTCTCTCCTCGCGTCCCCGGATTGCCAAGGTTCCACTAACAAAAGCCGCTACGCTCTTCCTCTGTCGGTGTATCTCCGTCTCAAAAACACTATGTTCCTCCTCCATCTCATTTTTTCTCTGGCCGTCACTCAGTCCCAATCTCTCCTCCCTTTTCTCTATTTCATCAAATTTCCACCAAGAGCAACCGTAAGCTGCCAAAAAATCATACAAAACAGGGTGTGACTTCAATAGGGACAACGAAAATGGCAACCATTGGGTCTAGGTATAAGGTTCTTTGAGATCTGAGGAATTTCTTATTTTCTTGCTTAGATCCAAGCATATTACCGATGGCTTTTGAATTTGGTTTGTTCTCATGTACATCGATATGATTTTTTTACTCAACTTGTAGAAATTTCAACATCACACAGATTGTGTTTGGGTTTTGTTTGTGTTTGGACTTTTTTTTACTCATAACCACCCTCTGTTGGTTTCCGTCGGATCGTGTATATGCCATACGGGTATGGTTTTTTTTTTTTTCTTTGTGAATCTTTAGAAATTTCAACAGATTGTGTTTAACTTTCGTTTTGTACAAATCCTAGTGTTCATTTCTGTAATGGTCTAAGGAGATTTTTTTCTGTTCTTTAGATCTACACGTATTATATTTTGTTTTTGGATTTGGTTTCCTTTCGTGCATATGGATATGATTTATTTAGTGAATTTGTAGAAATTTCGAGGTGTTGATGTCGTGTTTCGTGAGCTTGGGCAAATCCACGCGGTTAATGCTGCGATGTAAAGAATTCGGAGCCCCCGAAGATGTTCCGGTGCGACTGTACAATGGCAGTTCGTACGCACATAGTGGTGAATAAAAAATGAATGTAATAAAAGAGGTAAACACCAAGATTTACATGGTTCGGCAATATGCTTACATACACGGGGGTTTTGGGGAGGGAAGTCTCCATTATAATATATCTGTTTACAATTACTCATGAAACCTCATATCTCACTGTACAAAAGAAGTTGGCGCTTCCATCAATCCTCTATTCTCTATCCTTCCGTCCTCGATTAGTTATCCATCTTAATCATAATCATAAAATCCTGCTCTCTTATAAAATAAAATCTTTCCTTTAAGTTGTCTGGACCTCCCCTTTTATATATTTTTCAGACCTTTCATGGTGGATGTCAGCTTGTTATGAGGTAGCAGATCTTCCTTGCATGAACTTTTTTGCTTTCTTCTCCTGATCTCCTGACATTTGCACCTCCCATATCTTCCTGGTCTCTCTCTTATCTCCTTCTGACATTTGTAGCTTCTATTTCTCTTCCTTATTTCACTTTTGTCTTTAGTGATGAATTGTTGGATTTGGGCCCTATTCTTAGTCCAGTATAGGGGATTTTTCCCTTAACACGAGGGATTGTGTTTGGATCTGCCATGCTTTCATCTATATGGGTATCATTTTGTCATGTGTCGGGCTTGGGCCACATGCCTTGTGGTAGTGTGTTCGGTTCGTATTGAAGAATGGTGCAGCGTACGGAAGACTGGGCTTAGCTGGGTGGCCCCATCATCAATAGCTGATTGGTTATTTAGTTATTGTTAAGAGTCCAATAAATGAGCAGTGCATGTTCTGTCTTGGGCTGCAAATCAACCTTAGGAATCTGTCAAGATCATTTAGCTGTTTTATCATTATTTCCTGCATATTGTTAGTAGTGGTCCTGAATGTCGTTAGTAGTGGTGCTAAAATGCAGCAGATTGAGAAGAAGGAAAATCAATTTGAAGCCAACCGAAAGGTTTGTGTGGAAAAGTGAGGAGTAGAAAATGAAGAGACGAAGAAGATGAAGGAAGCGGTTTCTGGAAATTTAAAATCAAATAAGGACAACATATAGAACCATAGAAATGTAGAAAGACCAAAAAGTTAGTTGTTAGAGAAATAACCAAAACAAAACAAAACGGAATTTGGTCGTAAAACCAGGGGCAAAACAGAAAATAATGGACGAAAATTTATTGTTCATCTATTTGCACTTATTTAATAGAGAGATATATTTATTTGAGTTTGTCCGTTATTCCTTGGTTTTTTGTCGTTTTAGGTACGATGAAGGTTATCCAGCGCGTTGCGTTTTGGACATGATCCCAACGTCCTATGAGCACGCACGCCACCGGCAGCCTAAGAACATGTGAATAGTAATATTTTATAGATTTTATTAAGATGAATTTAATTTTTTTTAAATTAAGATAAATTTAGTTTTTAAAGTTTATATGTATAAAGTAGGTTGATATAAGTTTAACTTTTTTATAAGATTAAATGTGGTGATTCATGAGTTAATGAAGCCTAATAATCAACTCATGGTAAAATTAGAGCGAAAAGCTTGTCTAATCACTGAGTTTTTTATGAGGATATTTCAAGGCAAGTTTGGAGGTTGAGAATTCTAAAATATTATCATCTCATCTCAACTCATCATTACACATTTTTCAAATCTATATACAAAATATAATAAACAATTCAACTTTTTCAAATCTTAATATACCTTTTTTAAATCTCAATTCAGCTTTTTCAAATTTCAAAACTAAAAAATAATATTTTAAACTCTAAAACAAAATACAAAATTCTTATTTCACTCCCTAAACCAACCCTAGAGGGTTTTTAAAAATTGGAAAATTGGGTCTACCTCTATTACGGATTTAGTTGAGGCTTTTTTATATTTTTAGTTTTCATGTTGAATGATGTTTATTGTTTGATTGATTTTTAATAAGTAGGTTTAAGATGTATCATGTAACCATGGTTTGCCTCTCTTAAAAGTGAGGGTTTCAATAAAGTTTCAGAAATACCATCCTCCTTATAATAAATAAATAAATAAAATCATAATCTATAACCCACAACGGAAGGAATTACATAATTTCTTATACTCGTAACCTTAAATTCATAGCTATTTAAAATTGAAAAACTCTTAATGCAACCGGCCTGTGTAACCGGGGGTAACCGCCACCTCATATTAATGAAACAGTGCGTTTCATTTTAAGGCTTCAAGGCTTCAAGCAGGTGGGGAAATGAATCATGCGGAATTTCATCTTTAAGGAAAATCAAAACACACCGTTTTGGTGTCGTTTTTCCTCCTTCGTGCGTCCCTTCTCCAGTCTTCCTTCTCCTTCATCTGCTCTTTCCTTCCCTAAGCCTGTGCCTCCCCTTCTCAAATCTCCCTTCTCCTTTGCTTGCTTTTTCCTTCCCTAAGCCCGTGTTCATGAATATCTATTGCTCCATTTCCATTCCATGACTCTCTTTTCATTCGGTTGGTACTGTTCCCAACATCTTTTTCAATAATTTCCTCTTCATTGAATTAATTCACCATGTTTGGTTTTATTTTACGTTTCAAACTTTCTTGGGAATGACGTATGTGGGTTTCGTTTTCTTTTTCCTTCTTTTGCATTTGAATTGGTTATTTGATTCTAATAATTCTCTCTTTGTGGGTTTCGCAAATTTATGTCTCTCTTTGGTTGTTTGGCTTCAAATTTTGAACTTTAGCTTGTGCAAGTCACTCAGTTTTAAGTTTTAACTTTAGTTTTATGCATGTCTTTGTTGAGTATGAGTTATATTTGTTCAGATCGGCCTTGTAAAGGATTGGGGGGTTAACTAATTGTGAAAGAAAAAAAATCTTATGCCACAGATCTGTATAAAGCAAGAAAACGCACTGGGATGACAACAAGAAGAGGGGGCTTGTACAGATAATAGCTTTCGAGTTTTTCGTTGAACAGAAAAATGAGAAGGAAAGAAAGAGGGAGGAAGAAGACGAAAAAAAGAAAAGTGGGACCAACTGTGTCAGTCGGTTGCGCCACGGTTGCAAATGCCGGTTGTATGTAGCAAAGTTGTTTAAAATTATCTGATAGAAGCTTTCCAAGCCAGCTAGATAGACACAAAAACACAAACAGTAAAATTTCGTGTCTGTCCAAATTTTGGGCCTGCAAGTATCATTTGTACTAACTTCAAACTCGATTTTTCAATCCTTTTGCATGAGTATTATCATCATCCAATCTCTTGTCACATGGCTATATAGCCTAATTTTGAATCTACATGCATTCCAACGTTTTAATTGCTACATGCAGGAAAATGCATGTGGGAGACTTTAAAGTGAAGCTTCCTGGAAGTTCTGCTACAAGAGATTAGATAGATAAGCCTATAGTAATCGTATAGCTCTGCACAATCCTTGATTTGAATGTTGATTTCCAAGATATGGAGTCCAATCAGCAGAAAACTAAGGGAAATTAACAATCCGTGTATCTCTAATTTGCAGAGAAGAAGATATTTTTTCTATATCCTTAATTTATTGGTCAGGCTCACCATAATTTCCAAGATTTTTGCAGAAAGTGCTGAAGTTTACTACAAATCATTTACGTTCAAAACAGTTGATGATATTGTTCAACAGTCCAAACCGCGTCTAAGTAATTAATAAATTAAGAAAAATATATTTGCAATCGTGAAGCGCGCAAGTGTCGCATAAGTTTTTTAGAAAAAGTGAGTAAATAGGAGGCTCACATGAAAAAACTAATTAATTTTTTAAGAGAAATGATAGTTGCAGTCGTGAGTGCGTAAGCACTGCGTAATTACTTTAAAAAAAAGTAAATAAATACTGAAAAATAATTAATTTTTTAATAATAGATCTCATTTTTTTTTCAAATTGACTACACAGCACTTGCACAATCCATGACTGTATGTAACATTACTCATTTTTTAATAGTATATCATACTCTTTTTTAAAAGAATGGCATAATACTTGCACATTCCAAAACTATATCTAGCATTACTCATAAATTAATATTTGTTCTATGTTGGGACGCGAGTCTCGCATTTTGTGGTTTTATAGTCAATCATTTTAATAAAATAAAAAGAAATGATTTATACAAGCCTCATACAAGCATTTGTAAAAAAATTGATCCTACCTATAAAAGTATAAAAAAAATATTCTTTATTAGTGGGACCTACTTTTTTACAAAATATTTATATGTGACTTGTCTATTTGAGATTTGTATCTAGTATTAACGTAAAATAAATTACTAACATAAAATTTGACACATCAATTAATTGATTTAATTGAAAATAATAAAATCCACAATGAAAAAATACTATTTCTCTTATATAAGACGTCACATTTTAACGTCTAGAATTCTATTGAGGGATTCAGTTGAATCCAATCATTTTCCACAAATGAAAAATCAAATTACAATGATTCTAAAAGTCAAGATTATTGCAATATAGTCCTGTATTCGTTGAAACTGAAAATCAAATAAAACATAGGAGTAGACTCAATTATTAAGGTTTTGTCGGGTCATTGCTTAACGGGTGGTGCTAGAGCCACCGATAGTCGATATCAAATTTGGTACCAATAGTATTGTAATTCTTTTTTAAATATTTTTTATATATTTTTTTAAAGTACACAAAAAATAAAAATATAAACAAAAAAATCTTTGAAAAATAAAAAATAGAATCAATAGACTTTGTTGATACAAAATCTCGATGAAAATATCATTTCCCTTGCTTAATTATTAAGACTGCCTGCCTGATCTAGTAGTCCCACATAAGACTCAAATGGCCAAATATTTAGACCCAGAAATGTAGTTTCATTGAATTATATTTTATGAATCTATTGTTTAGAAAACTAATATCGCATGACCCAGACGGGGGTCGCCCAAGCCATGTAGCTTTTTTACACGCCGGCTCGTTTTCCGACCACCTATCAACACACGTGCGGCACAAGTGGACTCCCCACCTCAGGATCATTCGGATCTAGTCCCCTTTGTCCCGTCCCCCCAGCGTGTATAGTACAGACGCTGGCTCCGCCTTGCGTTCTTCTAAATGGCAGCCAGCGACCCAAATTGCCCGATTCTAATTATATGGTTATGTTATAGGTTTCCCTAACCAAGGGTCTAGGAGAAAATTAGGACTTGAAAGATCTTCGTCATTAGTTTTGGAACAGATGGTTGTAGTGCTACTTTCACAAATGCAGATCACAACCGTATTCAAAAAATCTACCAGTTGATTTATAACTGCTATTACAGCGGTCTCCAGGGTTTGGGTCCAATTTATTGGTCCCGTCGCCCTTTTTTTTGCTCTTTTTTTTTTTTAATTGTACGTACTGCAATTTTTGTAAATGAGTTTTTGTCGTCAGATCGTCAGCCCTCTCATCTTGTATTCTCTTTTTAATTTAATGAAAGTTTGATGAAAAACAAAAAAGAAAGTATCAGCACTCATCTTCAAACTAAACTTTTCAATCTAATTTATGCAGTATCATCATCAGATCTCTTCAATCTCACGAGGCTATATAGTCTAGTTTTGAATCTATATACATTCCAACAATGTGACCCATCTTTTTCCTTACATTTTGATTGCTACATTCCCGTGAGTGGAAATATTGCATGGGAGACTATAAAGTGCAGCTTCGTGGAAGTTCTGCTAGCTACGAGAAAGATAAGCCTAGCTTATAGCCCTGCACAATCCTTGAATTGAATGTTGATTTTCGAAGATATGGAGTCTCATCAACAGAAAACTGATCAGGAAAAAACATGCAATTCGCGCGAGTATTCCTTTCCAGAAGAAAATTAATATTCTTTCTATATCCTTAATTCATTGGTCAGGCGCTCAACATAATTTCCAAGATATTTGCAGAAGTACTGAAGTTTACTACAGCCTGGTCATTTACGTTCAAAACAGTACTTTATGAAATTGTTCAACTGATCATGACGAAGACTCGATATAACCTCGGTACACGTGTTTCTTCTTTAATTTCGCGGACTGCATCTCAGATTAATCCAAACTTTCAACAGTCCAAACCGAGTCCAAGTAATTAATATAAAATGTTTCTTCTATATATTTTGGGACAGTCTCGCTGCTGCTTTTTGTTCGAGAGATTGCTTCGTCTTCTACAGCTATGAATGTTTCAGAACTCAATAAGGTTAAAAATGTATCTAATATTATTCAATTAATATGTTGATGAACTTGAGATATCATATACGATTCCGTATCACATTAAACTTAAAAGGCCAATTTCATATCTTTTGTAAGAGGTTTTTCTCCCTATCAACCCTTAAAGCAAGCCCACAAGAGATCACTGAGCAAGTCAGAGAGTCCAGCCAAGCGCAATCGAGGTCAACGCCCCTCCTCTAAATAGAGGTAGAGGGCCTCTATAGAGTACTCCGCCCATAAGCAAAACCCACCTCTGAAGTAACCCATACACAGAGAAAGCAGACGATAGGGACAGATGGGACTCGCTGCCCTGACACCACCCCGATGACACCCTGCTCTCGGGAACTTGCATAGGTAGGTAGACGGAAAATATGAAGAATCCTTAATCTCCTGACAGCAGATATGGAAAGACTTAGCAGGTAACGCCCGCAGGATAAAGTGAGTCTGGAAACTTCGCCGCATTAATGCACCACTACATGGACTCCACGCCGCATTAATGACACTGCCCCAGAAGTCACGCCGCATTAAAATATTTTAACAAATAAATAGTGGAAATGACATAGGTTCCTCAAAGTCAGGGATGAGCTGTCCCCACCAGAAACCTAGCTAGTATAAAAGTCGATCCCTAGGTTCGAAAAACTATCTCTGATTCCTCTAAACTTGCACACAAATTGATAAGGAGATATACTGAATTTAGAATCGGAGACCCTCTGTCACAGTGTATCCAACATATATAACAAACCTCTTCAAAAAAAAAATACCAGATATAACAAACAAAATACATTATTGACAGGCATAACGCTTACGTAGAACGATCTGTAATATTTAAAAAATAAGCAAATAAATAAATCAGACTTTTGTGGCTATTCAGATTGCTTATGTAGGCAAATAGAGATTGCATAAAATACTTTAGAGCAATGATACAACGAAAACCTATTTACCATTCATTTACAACTTATTAATAAAAAAATACCTTTTTATAATTTAAATGCATCAAATCAAAATTAAAATTAAATATATTTAAAAATATATTATTTTATTCTAAGATTGTAGACAAGTAGTAAAGTAGTATGTGTTTTATCATTACTCAATACTTTATGTGATAATCTAATCTTAATGTGTAAAAAATTAAAAATATGATAGCGACTTGAAGACAACCTCAGACGGATCCCAAAAGAATTAGTTATTTTATACATTTACTTGTCCACAATCGGAGACCGTTGGTACCGTAGAACTGTCGGGCAGAACAGGAAAAACTGACGGTCAGAAAAATGCCACGTGCAAATAGTAGCGGTACGTTTTGTGTATCCTGTCTGGTGAAGTGGCACAGCTCAGGCTCTACCGTTGCGAAGAGGATCAAAAAGGTCGTTGAGAGTGTATTCCTCCAGAAGTCTCGGCCACCAATTCGTCATATTTGACTTTTTCATCAATTTTTAACAAATTTATGTAATTATAATTATATAAAGGTTAATGTTAAGGACAAGTCTTAAATACACATATAAAATTTTATGTAAATTTTTTATAAAAAAGTAGATATCACCCAAAAAAAGAGTAAGTTTTGCATTTTTTTCAAAAACCACTACAGACATAAAGAAATTACACAAAATAAACCTACAAACTGATATGATTTTATAGAATCTGTTAAATCTACTTTATAATAAAAATAATTTTATAAGCTGATATGGTTTTATAGAATCCATTAGATTTGCTTTATAATAAAAAATAATTTTATAATATAACGTATCATATCAAACCACATCAATTTGTAGGTTTACTTTTATGTCATCCATATCATGTGATTAAAGTATTTTCCTTATTCTTATATAAATAAGTTATAAATAAGTAACTCCCGGAGTTGGTTCAAGCGGCAAGAACTTTGATCTTAGTGACATGCTCTTTTTAGGTTCAAGCTAGGTTTAAATTCTTGGATGCAAAAAGTTCTAGAAGTCACGTCCTATCGATAAAAGATATGATGATTTACATGATTTGTATAATAAGAACGCATTACATGAGTCTAGAGTTTAATCGGGTTAAAGACATGTTGTCGTAAAAGAAATTATATTACCATGCAATTATTTTTGCAACCAGATAATAAAAGTTACAACGGATTTATTAGATTATCTTTCATTCTACACCATCTAAACGAGACATTTATGAAGGAATAATAGGTAAAGAAAGGAGAACAAAATGGAGGATTTGCTATGAATATACGAGTAAAAATGACAAAGATGGATAATTTGCTATTAGTATTTTAATAAGATATAAAGGTATTAATATTAGATGAATTTTGGTCAATATTTTATTAACCCTCGTTCCCGTCCCTCTTATTTTTATTAGAGAAATATTTTAGTTATAAAAAAATTTCATAAAAGTAAACTTAATTACAAACTCACGAGTCTTGATATGATACGTTAGATTGTAAAGTAGATTTAATATATCATATAAAACAGTATCAATTTATAAATTTACTTTTATACTCTTTGTATATGGTTATAACACTTCACTTCCCTCGTAATTAAACATTCGAGAATCCATTTGATTCTCGAAAAACTTTAAAAATCAGAATGCGGTGTAAAAACAACTTTTACAAGAGGAAATTGTCACATCAGCTTCTTCATCGTACTCTAGTGGCCAGGGTACGATGATGGCTGCCGACAATCGGACTCTGGTGGCCGGAGACACTTTATATATACACACATACACATTTTATATATACATATAAATATTTATATATAATATATTACTAATCAAAATGGTATATTAAAACGTACCAATATTGAAATATTCCGTTCCTGAAATAATAATCGAAAAGGAATTTAAACATTAGCTAATGCGTGGTTGAAATAGCCACTTCTACGCTGCGTCATTATGAACAAAGATGCACGCTTCCATTCCCTTTGTATTAAACTTTTAAACCAGAGAAAAAATGGGATATTTTATTTATTATTTTTCTATTATATATTAATATATGATTTATTATTTTTATTATTTTATTTAAATATATATTAATGTGTAAATATATATTGAAATAAAATGATAAAAAAATCAAAATAATAAATAACGATGTGTAATATAATAATGATATTATCCTTAAAAAAATTATGTACAAATGCCGGCGGACGTACGTCGAAAGTGAGCTCAAGCCTCAGGGTGATAAGTCGGCACGTGAAGTCAACCCCATGCAAGCGTCTCTCCAAATTATCGATTTCGAATACAGAAATGCTATACTCACCGAAAAGGTGCTCGAAGATCACTTTTTATTTTATTTTTTTTATAATAAAGTATTTTTTAATAATATTATGAATTTTTTATTTTTTTTAAAGAGTGTTTATAATGGTTAAAAAAATATATAAAAAAATAAAAAAAAATGAAATGTGCTTTACAGGACACATTTGGGACAAAATTTCGAAAGTGTAGCGTTACTCTTTTGAATAGGATCCGACCCCGCTCGCTCGTCCTCGAAAATCGAAATCAAACTATGCGGCATTAATTTAAGTAGAGAATTTTGTGTGTAATTTTATTGATGAATGTGGTTAAAAAGAAAAAAAAATATCATTTTCAAAAAAATATTATTGTAATTTAAATTTTTTTTAAATATAACTGTATGAACTTGTATGAATAATCTCTAAATAGGAACTGTATATAGACTACCTCTTAAAAAATACAAAACAAAAAAAAAAAAATACAACAATATATTTAAAATCACTTTTTTAATCACTAAGTAAAAAAAAAAAAATTGACCGGTCATAATGGGCGGTAAAAAATGAAGAGCATAATAGTTTTTCCTTAAAATTTAGGCCTGGACTGTAGATCAAATACGTTACAATAAATTAATACACTAATTAAGATCTCTTTTTATCTCATCTCATCTTATCTAATTATTATAATTTTTTTAATTTTTATATAAAATAAATTTAACAATTCAATTTTTTAAAATTTTAAAATAAAAATAATATTAAAAATATATATTTTAATAATATTTTATTTTATTATTAATTTTTACCTTATTCTCATCTTATCTTATTTTATAAAACAAACGAGACCAAAGTCGTTGTTATGATGTAATCATTGTAGCTCAAGTCAAGCAATCCATTTTATATATAATATTTATATCATCTTATTTTATAAAACATATATATAAATATATATATATATATCAAAAGGGACGGAAGCAGATAATCACAAGAAAAGAGAAAGAAAAGGAATGATGAAGAAGAAGAGAATGAAGGATAATAAACTCCTGCGGCAGAGCCGACCTGGAGTATGCAGATGCAGAAATAATAAAAGATGTACAATTAATAAACTCCTGCGGCAGAGCCGACCTGGAGTATGCAGATGCATGAACAAGTATGAGGCGGCATGGCCGACTAATGCATGATATGTTTATACTAAAATAAGATAGAAATGAATATAAACAAACTTGTATATTGAAAATAATATAAACAAATACAAGTCACAAGATTGGAAAGTTGGGAAGTAGTCGCAAGGTTACAAGCTCGAGGATCACAGGTTAAGAACAAGGAGATACCTTGAGAGAGAGAGAGAGAGGAGAGATAAGTGTTTCAAACAAGTGATGCCTCAGACTAAGGCTAGGCTTCTCTTTTATAGGCGAAGAGAGCACTGTTACAATTCACTGTTTAGAATAGTTAAATGAAACAGTAAAGAAATAAAGCCGGTCAATGAACAGTAAAAGTGAACAGTACTTGTTACTATTCATTACATGTTGCCAAAACGATGTCAAATCCGGGTAGAGGGGTCCGTCATCTTTCTTGCTGATACATGGCTCAGGTAGTGGAGTCTTGACTCAGCAAAGTATTTATTCTGTCTTCTTCCGAGTAGAGGGAATGAGGACAAATCTTCGTTCATCATCGGACAGTTTTGGAGTATCATACTCTTTGTCGTGTCCGAAGAAGGAGTAGGGATCATATGGTTCATTGTCAACAGAGGTTTCAGAAGAGGCTTCTGTTTTCTCATCATCAGAAGGTTCTTGTGAAAGAGTATTCTTTAATAAGTGAATTAAATCCTTATTTTCAATTCCAGGAATAATATTCTTTTTCTTGGATTTGGAGGATTTAACTGAAGTAGTTGAAGTAGTCTCCTTTCCTTTTCCTTTGGAGGAAGTTGAGGTAGGAGTTTTGTTCTTGGCTGATTTGGAGTCAGTCTTTGAAGTAATGGGGAGATTTTCAGGGAACTCGATCATGTTGGTTAAATCAGGAGCGAGTTGTGAGAAATCTCTGGAAACATTTTTTGAAATATCGGCAGAATAACTGAACTTATCCCACCATTTAGTGAAGCAGTGGCGACTCAATATATCACAATTCCTTTGATAATTCCATTTTAATATCCAGGGTATTTTGTACTTTTGGCAGAAATGGAGATCATAAGGGAATTTTTGTTGGTGACGACTGAGTTTGGAAGTAATGGTGTCGGAGAAAATCTTGTAGGTAGAAACAAGATCTTCGGGGAGATTTTGGGGAATTAAACCAAATTGATCCCACCATTGAAGGAACCAAAGTGGAAAATCTGGTTTTGAAATTTTGTCAAAGGATAAGAACCAGGAATGGCTCATATCTGGGGTCTGGTGAAGTATGAAGCGGAACCAGGCTTTGACATAATCATGGTAATTGAAATAAATATCAGTGTCAAGTTTTTTGGAGGAGAATGGATTACCCTCCCATTGTTCTTCAGTGATGAAGGAAACAATTTTGGCACTGTGAAAGATTAATTTTTTGGGGTTATTTTTATCGAATATGGGTTTGATAAAAATAGACTTAGTTTGAAGTAGGATGGAAGTATAGAATTGGAGATTTTTATTTGTATTTTCAGGAATGCAATGGAATCCTTATTATATATATATTTATATATAAGCCAGTCCCACGGGCCATCTTCAATTGCTCTTTTCAAAGATTTCATTTTCCCTCGAGGTTCACTAGTGTCTCCTCAGAAGATCTACATAAAAAAGTGAAGGGCTTTAATTCGAGAAGATAGAAGGGGTTTTAATGGGATGATTTTGCTTTTATTTGGAGATTGTTTATACTCCAAAGAGAGTTGAGTTTGGCTTGGGTGTGTCCTAGAGGGAGAAGAATGAATTGGGCAGGTAAAAATTTTGAGTCCCTAAGTTAGTTGAGGAAGATCATTAAAAGTCTTGGTGAGAGGAGTTTTTGATCGGTTTGGGTTCGAGATGAAGAATGTTGAATTGGGTTTTTCTGAGATGTTGACTATCAAGTTCCTAAATTGAAGATTTTTTTTTTTTTTCAAAAGAGTGTCTTACAAATTGGAAGCTGGTTTTTAGAGGGAGAAACTTGAAGGGGTAGTTTAATGCTTTGTTTGGAAAGTTCCCTAATTGGAGAGGAGAGAGTGTCTTTTGGGGAGGGGGAAAGAAGGAATACAATAGTATGAGGTGTTCTTGGTTGAGACTTGAGTTATCCAGTAGTTCTTATCATGGCTGTGGTGAGCTCTGTGACGGCAGTGACACAACGGGCAGATTTCTTAGCCGTGTATGATATTAGAGTTTCAGGAGCTATGTCCAGTAATCGAGAGATTGCAGAGGAATCGGTGGCGCCCATGATTGATGACATAATATATGTTGCAGTGTCAAAAGACGTGAAAGAGAGCAAACCAACCTTGTTGTGGACATTACAGAACTCGGGAGGGAAGAAAGTCCGCATCATTCATGTTCATAAGCCTGCACAAAAGATACCTTTGAGTAAGTCTGCAAAATACATATGTTTTGAGGGGGAGAGAGAGAGGATTTAGATTTCTCCGTCGGATTGAATTGGCAGAAAATTTGGACAAAAGTTGATTATAAGTGAGGGAATAAATTTTGGGAAATTGAATTGGAAATTTTAGAAAAAATGGTCAATTTAATAATTTTATTGAATTGGCCCGAAGTTAGACTCATAATCTGGAGAATGAAATTTAGCTGAAGAGTTGATAACTTGATAAGCACTTAGCTAGTGGGCTGAGATTTTGGTAACAATTTTGTCTTGCAGTTGCCAGCATATTTTTTAAGGGTTTAAGTTTCTGAACTTATTATATGATAATAGCTTTTTTTTCTTGATATTTAGTGGGAACAAAATTTCCAGCAAGCTCAATGAAGGAACAGGAAGTCAGGGCATACAGGGAACTAGAGAAGCAAAATATGCAGAAGATCCTGAATAAATATCTTCTTATCTGTCGTCAAATGGGGGTATCTATACGTCTTCTGTCTCTTTCTGTAGAATTTTCTTGGTTTTATTTAGTTTCTAGGCCTTTGTGAAAATTTTGCTTTCAAAAATAGATCAGGTTTATTGAGTTCTGTCATGAACTGGCTATGAAGACTATCAAGCTAAATGTTTGTGTATGCCTGTACTATGATAGACATACATGACAGGATTTGTGACCTTTTTTATATGTGTGTGTGCGAGTATATGTATGTATGTATGTCTTCATGCATAGATATTGTCGCCATCGTTTTCCAATGTTAGATTGGAGATGTGGGATTTCTAATGTGTTTTGGCGTTGGCAACTTCGAATTTAGGCACGGGCTGAGAAACTGTATACAGAGAAGGATTGCATTGAGAAGGGAATTGTGGAACTCATCTCCCGTTATGGAATCAGGAAACTTGTCATGGGAGCAGCTGCAGACAAGCACTATTCAAGGTAATATATACATTAGAACTTTTTCATGCACTTAATCATGATATTCGTTTTAGATACATCCATTGTGGATCAAAAGAGAACAAAGAAATTGTGTGATAATGTTGGATGCTCTATATGCTACATATTTTTGAACATTCAGCATGGGGAATAGGTCCCAACTGTCTTAGCTGTGACAGGAAAGACACCATGCAATCAGACATGCCTTTCTAAATATTTTTTAAAGGCGTTGGTTTTGATTGGTAGGCTCTGCCAACTAGTTGTTTCAATATCCAATTCAATGAGAAAAGAAATACTCGTCATTCTTGTTGTTTATATGTGAAATCGGGTGTCCAAGATGTTTCCTAGTTTGTAGGAAAATACAACTTGTTTCTTTGTGGCGTTTAAGATTACTTGTTTCTCTAATGGTGCTGGTCTAATCAACATACTGTTAGTCGGAGGTCAATCTCAATTAAGTAGCTTCTGAAATGAAACTTGTGTATTCACATATATACTAAGATTGTTTGCCTCACTTGCAAAAGCTGCAGGAAAACAATGGACCTGAAGTCTAAGAAAGCCATTTATGTACGCCAACAAGCACCTTTATCCTGTCACATTCAATTTGTCTGCAAGGGGTACCTGATCCACACCAGGTTTGCTTGCTGTCTTTACTAGATAGCATTTGCAAAGCTAATGTGTCCAGATTTTTTGAGAAAATATGTACTAAGAATAAATGAAGTCCCGGTGGAAAAGCTTTTAAGCCTTTTAACTGCTCTGAGGTTTGATGGTGTTGTCTATGCAAGTGAACTCAACTCAACCTAGCCTTGCTTCCCACCATGAGTACTAATACAAATATCATACCACAACAGGGAAGCTAGTTTACATGGAGCTGATACAGAGGTTACTTCATTGCTACAAACAAGTCCAGACATTGAGAACGGACAATCAAACCATTTGCCATTACAATCACCTACAACAAGGCATGATCTCCGGGTAGAACTTACTAATCCAGCTCAAGATCTATTGCAAAGAGTAAGATCTGTCAAAATTGAGAAATTCGGAGGTAGCCGAACAGATGTTTCTTCCCCAGTTATCACTGAAGGGTTCACAATTACGCGTACAAGTGAAAGGAATGCGATATCTAGAAGAAGTTCTCCTTGGGGTTTTGGTCCTTCAGCATGCTTTTCTAGTGATATAGCGCTGGCTGCATATGGAGAGACTGAGGAAAGTGGGAATGGATTAGAGCTGTGTGCACTTCCTCAGTCTAAAGAGGATCTTCATCCCTCATCTCCACCCAGCGTACTGGTATGTGCTCAACTTCTTGTGGGATGAACATATTTTTATGGAATATGTATATGTTTTGAGGTGGGAGTTGTGAGTTTGGACAGACTGGATTTAAAACAATCACAGTACCTTTCTCTTTCATCAACTGAATGCATCACTGACCAAAAAATAAAAATGATTTTTAGGATTGGACTTTTTTGCAGGACGGAAGTATAGATGAGAATCTTCATAACCACCTGGATAAAGTCATGGCTGAGGCTAGAAATGCAAGACAAGAAGCATTTCAAAAGACAGTCCATCGTGGGGAAGCCGAAAAAAATGCTGTCGATGCCATACGCAAGGTAAATCCATTTATATCCTTGAGATCATTTTGTTTAGTTGGATTGGAAATAATTACAAAAACAAAAAAGTCAGAAATTCTCTATGTTATAGTGCCCATAGTTTCATATAATGCCATGGATTAATGTTTTTTTCCCCTAACATGGGCTACAGTGATTGTTATTGAGGTTAATAAGAAAGATGTAAATGTTTAGGCTTTGCATATCGTGGAGGGCCGTATCACATCAACTCCTTGTGCTTTCATTTTCTATCATCTCCTCTTTCTTTTCATGTCTGAATATCTCAGACCCTCCAATATGTTGCGTCCTCCAAGATAGAAATTAACATGTCTAAGAAAGATGATATTTACATCCTACTTTTATCTACATAGACAGTCCCTGCACTTGAAGATCACATTCACATACCCTAACCATATTTTGGATAAGAAGATGGAGAACTGTTAAGTGGACTGAGTGAAGGGCATTCTTCCCTCTTTAACATTGCTTCTTACTGTAAAAGTAAGTTGGATCTAATTTGAATACTTCCATGATGGTCCATCTTAAGAGTAGGAGTATATACAACATTATCTGAACCAATGTTTTAGACTAATAATGTAAAATATCTCAGAGTGTAAACTTGACATTCTCGTTATCTGATGCAAATTGCAACTACGCAATTTACAGGCCAAAGCATCAGAAAGCTTATATGTTGAGGAGTTGAAGCAAAGGAAAGAAATTGAGGAATCACTGATGAAAGAAAAAGAACAACTCGGAAAGATGAAAAACCAGCATGATGAAGTTATGGAGGAGCTTCAATTTGCCATAGGTCAGAAATCATCACTGGAGATGCAAGTTGCAGCATCTGAACAGATGGTAAAGGAGTTGGAGCAGAAGATTATCTCTGCGGTGGAACTCTTGCAAAATTATGAAAAAGAACGAGATGAGTTGCAGACAGACCGTGACAATGCACTAAAACAAGCAGAGGAGCTGAGAAAGAAACGAGGAGAGGCATCAAGTGAGAGCATGCCTCAGCTTTTCTCTGAGTTCTCTTTCTCAGAAATTGAAGAAGCAACTCGAAACTTTGATGCGTCCCTGAAGATTGGAGAAGGGGGATATGGGACCATTCATAAAGGTGTCCTTCGACACACTGAGGTGGCTATTAAAATGCCTCACTCTCATAGCTTGCAAGGCCTACTAGAATTTCACCAGGAGGTGAGATGGTTTGAATTTTGTGTATTTATTGTGCTGATTGCCATGCTTTCTTGTTCAAGAGGTTTGGGATCTAAAATCTTCATGAGTGTAATTGGCATTTTTGCATCTGATACTAGGACACAATTGGTAAGATGCATGTATTGATTGCATTTACTACACTTGTTTCCTACATTACGTATAGGATCAATAGTACAGCTAAGCAAATATTACTTTTTATGGGAGGCTTCATTAATCCATTTTGTTCAAGTGCGATTGAACCCATTTCTTTTTTTATGAATGCATGTTATAGTGATCTGTTGCCCTATATTGTGTTTTATATTATATGGATTTACATTGCATGTCTTAATTTGTATACGTCTATCCTTTTCCACTTCTCAATTATCAGTTGTTATTTGTATTAGATATGTTAGTTTATCTTCAGAACTTATTATGTATGCTTGAACATGTACCATATTTTAGTCCTAGTCATAGATACAACCCTAGGTAGCAATCAGCTGTAACTGTAAGTAGTTTGATGCAACAACATATACCACCAAGGGTGACGGCTCAATGGTCCTTAGGTTACTCCTAAATGGTTTGGCGTGCACCAAGTCTTAAGTTCAAATCCGAACATAGAGTCACCTTAGACTATTGGTATAAGCCGCCTAAGGATTCTGAGTTCCTTACTGGGGTTGGGGTCTAAGCTATAGCTCAAACCTGACTTGAGGGAGCATCTGCAGTATCCCGCCGTCTAAGCCCTGTCCAGTTCCCAACATGTAGGGTGCTACTATGGTCATGCGTAGGTAAGCAACTCCCCCGGCTGCCCCCTCCTACCCTTTTTGTCCTAGGAAAAAAAACATTAAATTATCTATAATAGCGTGTTCAATTGGTTTCATTTTTATTAAAGCGTGGGGCTGTTGAAAAGATAAAGAATTGGACATAAAGAAAATTATATGAGTAGTACTGAAAAGTTTGTCTACCCTCTGAGGACCTAAATTTTCATTCTTATTCACCAGGAGGCTTTTGTTTTTTTATTAATAATATTCCATAGTAGTTTTTATTCCCCAATTTCACAAAGGAATACAGAAAAAGAGAAAAAAAAATCTGGATCTGCTTTTTGAGAATGTAACCTAATTTTATCACAAGATTGGCAGTGTATGACTTCGGTTTTTCACTTGTATTTCAGGTTGATGTGCTGAGTAAGTTGAGGCATCCCAATCTTGTTACACTCATTGGAGCTTGCTAAGAAGCATGGGCTCTTATCTATGAGTACCTCCCCAATGGAAGTCTTGAAGATCGACTCAGTTGCGAGGACAATAGTCCTCCATTACCGTGGCAAATTCGAGTACGCATTGCTGCAGAGTTGTGCTCTGCCCTCATCTTTCTTCATTCATGTGAACCTAACAGCATAATACATGGTGATTTGAAACCCGCCAATATTCTCCTTGATGCCAACTTGGTTACCAAACTTAGTGACTTTGGCATCTGTCGTTTTTTCTCTCGAGATCAAAGTTCTAACAACTTGACACAGTTTTGGAGAATTGAGCCAAATGGCACTTTTGTGTATATGGATCCCGAGTTCCTCTCCACGGGAGAGCTTACTTCAAAGTCAGATGTTTATTCTTTTGGAATTATATTACTACAGCTGTTGACAGGGAGGCCGGCCATGGGGATAGCAAAAGAAGTGCAATATGCATTGGATACAGGAAAGTTGAATGCCCTATTGGATCCTTTGGCTGGGGATTGGCCATTTGTACAGGCTGAACAGCTGGCTCATTTAGCATTGAGGTGTTGTGATATAAGCCAAGAGAGCCGACCAGACCTAGAGTCAGATGTCTGGAGGGTAGTTGAACCTATGAGGATTTCATGTGGAGGCTCATACTCATTCTGAATAGGTTCTGAGGAACGTTGCAGTCCTCCTACATATTTTATTTACCCCATTTTCTGTGTAGGTTCTTCATTTCCTAACATTATGAATACAGCTCTGATTTGAAATATTTCAAGAAACTCTTATAATGCAGAATCCTTCTTTACTAGATTAATCTTATTTGCAAACTTGCAGGAAGTCATGCAAGACCCACATGTGGCAGCAGATGGCTATACTTATGAAGCAGAGGCTTTGAGAGGATGGCTAGATAGTGGGCGTGATACTTCACCAATGACAAATCTGAAGCTTGAACACTGCAATCTTGTCCCAAACAATGTTCTTCGCTCTGCCATACAGGAATGGCTTCAACAGTGAAATTTTTGTCGTTTTCCTTTCTACTGAGTTGGAGCATAAGTTTTGGTGTTCTTTCATTTTCTTTCTTTGTTAAATATGATAGTTTGCAGCCAAAAAAATATCATGTTCCTATTGTATAAAGGACACACAACTAAGTACATGATATTTTTTATCCTCATGTATATATATACATATAAATATATATATATAGGTGGAGGAAAACCATGAATACAACTTCACCCCGAATAAAAACATCAACCACAAGACAAAAAGGACTACCGACGAATATAAGGGATACCCTATCTATCCATACGGACAATAACATACATGTATCCTTTATATACCACTAAATACTCATATCATGTATCCTTTATATGGTAGCATGTAATTTCATCCAGAGAATAACATACACCTTTCATTCTCTGAGATTTGCTGTGCTTAGAGAAATATTCTAAAACTGTGGGGTTTCCCTTTTCTGGGTTTTGATTGGCAGATTGACAAGATTCTTGTCTTATTCTTTTCAAAGTGATGTGGTACTCGAATCTGAGGGCAAAGTTTTCCTCATTATATTTGTATGAAACTCAAAATATTATATATCTATATGATGAAATTCTTTCTATGGAAGAACAAGAAACAACTACACCTAAACTAAACTACTCCAGTGGAATTAAACAATCAACAAAATACCACATGCATGGCTTATTTAATCACATCAAACTCTATCAAGTCTGGAAACCTTCATGAATCTGAGTCTAAACTTCTACCAACTCGAGTTAGCCCACAAAAGACGAGCTCACATAATCAAAAGTGAGCCCATTCTTCAAGTGGTTCAGAAGTGAGCTCGGAAAATATCATTATTTTCTATCCATTTTTGTTTGTTTGCATCGAAAAACAATATGTAAGTGATGTAATACAATCTTGATAGTTGAATTTTAATTGATGATCCAAATTATAACTTTTTTATAGTTTATCAGAACAATGCCAAACGAGAAATTTGGATTTTAGAAGCTCAAATTCAAATCCTGCATTCTAGATCCATCTATCCAAACATATCAGAAATTGTAGCTTCAAGATTCCCAACCTTGTTTATCTTCCTTATTTATTTCCCATTTGAGCAATTTGCAGCCAAGTCAAAAAGAGAAGTTTTGAGTGAGGAGATAAATAACTTTGATGAGCTCCAACTCTCACAATCAAAGTTACATTCATCAAGGAAGAAAAGTTCCACAGGTTCGTTCATCTCAAACAAGTGGTTTTATAGTCTCCTGAGATTTAACAATAGAAACATTATGATTTGAGTGATGCTTTTTAATCCTTGCCAAATTAGTGTTCCTCGTGAGATAAACAGGAAAAAGCTCACATTATAATGGTTGGATATTTTAGAAAAATAGAGAAACAAAATTGGAAGGTTAACAAGATATTCACCTAAGTTAGGATGCTAGCCAAAAATGGTACATAACACGTCTATCAATCAAAGACTCGCACATTACATCATGTAGAAATTTCGTGATAGTTTTTCTGATGAGAGATTGATAGAAGTATCTAATTATAAGTTTGTTGAAGTTCAAATATTGATTTTGAAAACTTAGATATTGTTTTTGCAATTAATAATTTTTATAATTCAAGAAATATAGATAGAAGATTTAAATTAAATATTCTGATACCGCCATGGGGTGTTTGACACCGCCATGCACGGCACCATCGGGGCCAGTGGCTTTAGATCTCTCAGATCCGACCTTTACCTTCTTTTCAAGAGTGGCGTGTGAGCTACACACCTCCATAACCAGTAACAGTCATTTGCCAGCGAATCAACCCATCTTCTAATTGCTGCTTTCCTATGTGTTGAGGATAATTGAAAATCCACGCTAGCAAGTCTGCATCGGATTTTCAGCATCCTCCATAATAGACATCAATACTGATAGAGGTACACGGCCCGTGTACCGTTTGCGTAATCAATCGATTTAATTTATTAAAAAAAAAGAAAAGAAGAAAAAACCAAAATTCGGTCTAAACAAACCAAATCTAAAATGCTCTCACTCAGCGCGCCAAAATCATATTTTCCATCCCTCCATCCACATCGTTTGGTCGAAGCGGATCGTGCTGTCGAAGCTGAACGTGCCGTCGAAGCCCATCGTGCACGTCAAAGCCCATCGCGCCTTCAAAGGCCATCGCACCGTCGAATCTCATCGTGCCGTTGAAGCTCATCGTGCCGTCGAAGCCTCATCTGCGCCGGTGGTCAAAAACTATTAGAGAAACTGCCGTCGTGGGTACACCTTGGTTTATGCCTCTATTTTATGCATTTTTGCAACAATGTGCCTCTGTTTGATGCAGTTTTTGCTTGGGTTTGCCTCTATTTGATGCTGTTTTTGCTTCATTTTTACTATATCTTTGATTATTTGAACAATGGGTGACTAAATATTAAATGTATTTTCTAATTTTTCCATCAAACGCCACTGCATTTCTTTACATAATTCGTGAGTTTTTTGCCGCGGATTTTCAGGTAGTAAAGATGTAGTGAGAGCAACTTTTATTTATGATGTTTTGCACGTACAAGGTAGTACTTTTGAGCTAAGTAAAAGAATGCATACACTTGTGGGAGATTGGAGTGATCTGCAAAGAGAGTTTATGGACAAAAAATAATCTGCAAAGAGCTAAATAAAATGATGCATATGGAATCTACAGAGAGTTTATAGTTGTTCATATTTGTGGTTGCCTTAGGGGGTGTTGTTTCTGGTTTAATGCTTTGGAAATTTTGCTGTGTATATACATCTTGATTGGAAATTGTGTCCAGCATATGTGATACATGTGGGGTTTTTTTCTTGATTTTTTTTTTTGTTTTACTTTATCATTTGTGTCCAAAATTTGTTCTTCTTTTATATTTTTGCTTTATCATTTTTTTTCTTGCGAGTGACTATTTGTTTCCTTCATGCCTTAGTTATATTTTATTTATTGAAAAATGAAAAGATGGGATAAGGACATACCATCAACTTGTCCAAACTTCACAATGCACGGTTATGATGGATCAATTCCTGCAGGGTCACCTGCTTTGTTGCTATATCCAGATGGTTACTAATATCCAAGCAACATTCAAGTGGTGATGCTACTATGCTCTTGTAGTTTTTTTTTTTTTTTTTAGAAGTTTTGTTTTTCTTTTTTTTACAAACTATTCAACTGTGTTCTTAAAAGTTGACTTTTTTTAAAGTTTGGTTTTTTTTTTTTTTTTTAATATTAATGTCATGGAATTTTTTTGTCCTTTTTGCAGAATGTTGGTTACCAGACGCAAAACATGACTACAAGCTCCGCTACAAGCAAAAAAGTTGGTATAGAGGAAACATCCGAGTGTAGGGAAACTGATATTCCATGTACCTCCTCTAGAATTGGAGTTGAAGATGGAGATGAGGTTAGATTAGATTCACTAGAAACTGAGATGGCATTGCCAGAACATTTCAGTTAGAGGATGAAGTTGGTGGTGGTAATATGATTGAGGAGCCAAAGTCGGGGATAGAGTTTACTTCTTTTGAAGAATTAATGAGTTATTATAAGCAGTATGCTAAAAAATGCGACTTTGAAGTGAGTACCAGAGGACTGAGAAGGGAGAGGATGGCAATGTTAGATATGCCACCCTTGGTTGTGCCCATGGTGGGAAGGTCCGTAATAGGACGTTGAATGCTGCCAGACCGCGACCGACAGGAAAGACAGAATGTAAGGCAAAGATTAATGTCTTAAAAGTTGACGAAAATTTTAGGTTGACGACAGTTCATAATATCCATAACTACGGACTCAGTCCAACTAAAGCCCGCTTCTTCCGATATAATAGATAAGTTAGTGACTCAGTAAAAAGAGTCTTAGATACAAACGATTTGGCTAGCATTCGGATGAATAAGAGGTTTGGGTCTCTTGTAGTTGGTGCGGGAGGATTCGAGAACCTTCCATTTTTGGAAAAAGATTGCCGAAATTACATTGATAAGGCAAGACATCTGCGACTTAGGAAAGGTGAGGCTGAAGTGCTTCGAGAGTATTTCTTAAGGATGCAGTACAAAAATTCTAGATTTTTTGCCTTAATGGATTTAGATGATGACGGGAGGTTAAAGAATGTATTTTGAACAGACCCCCGTAGTAGGGCAGCATATCATTATTTCGGTGATGTGGTCACATTTAACACCATAAATCTGATGAATAGATATGGGATGCCCTTTGCACCATTTATTAGTGTAAACCACCACGGCCAATCCATTCTGTTGGGTGCAGGATTGATATCCAGTGAGGACATAGACACGTTTGTCTGGTTATTCCAAACCTGGTTGCAGTGTATGAATGGTGTACCTCCGAGAGCTATTATTACAGATCAGGACAGGGCGATAAAAAATACGATTGCCATTGTAATTTCCAGAAAGTTGACATCGATTTTGTTTATGGCATATACTGAAAAAAGTTCCTGAAAAGCTTAGCTCTCATCTTCATACAAATATGGACTGAAAACGGGATTGATGAAATGTGTGTATGACAGCCAAATTGTTAAAGAGTTTGAACAGAGTTGGGATCAGCTCATCACCACATACAACTTGCAGGAGAATGCCTGGCTGCAAAGTGTATATTCCGAGCGTGAGCATTGGGTACCAACATTTTTGAAAGATATATTTTGGGCTAGTATGAGTACAACTCAGCGTAGCGATAGCATAAATGCTTTTTTTTACTACTATGTTCATGTTAAGACAAATTTGAAAGAATTTGTCGACCAGTTGATAGCGCTTTGAAAAAGAAGATTGAGAATGAAATAGCTGCAGATTTCCACTTATTTGGTGTCACAATTCCATGTATATCTAGATCACCAATTGAAAAAAGATTTCAAGATTTGTACACGAATGCAAAATTCAAGAAAGTTCAACAACAAATTCCCGGCATTATTGATATGGATCCAAAATTATTTAAAAGTGATGATGGAGTAAGGACCTATCGCGTAGAGGATAAATTTTTAGTGGAAGAGTTCATTAAGCCGATTACACACTATGTGGACTTTAGTGAGGAAGATACAGTTGCAAAGTGTACATGTGGGTTATTTCAGATGAGGGGAATATTATGTAGGCACATTTTGGCAGTATTCAAAGTTAACGAGGTTAAGTTTGTGCCAGATAGATACATCTTAGAGCGATAGAGGAAGGACATAAAAAGAAGATACACGTTAATCCACAGTAGCTTTGACGTTGGGGATCAACGGGCAAATGCTAACCATATTTAAGTTTATTGAATATATGTTATAAAATGATTACTCTTGCTGCGAGTTCATAAAAACATACTGAGGATGCAATACAAAAATTATTTGCAATGATTGACTTACATGGTGACAACTAAGAACCCTCATCGATGACGGTCAAGGGTTTCAATGTTAATTGTACAGCAAGAGACACAATTATATATGGTAGTTCAAAGAAAATACTCAGTTCACTAGTTGTGAGAGGTAAAGGCAGACCCTAATGTTGAGAAAAGCATCGGGGATAGAGAAATGCATGAGCAAAGTTAAAATAAAGACAAAAAAAACACAAGTGAAGGGGAAGCGCAAACAGGTTAAAAAGATTTTTTTTTTTTTACTTTACATGTTTATGTATAATATAGTGACTGTCATATATGACATCGAACATATGTGTTTTGTGTTATTAGCCAGATGGCGGAGATACACCATTCTTGGCAACGTAGAGAAATTTATTTGCCACTTCACAAAGTGTAAGAAATCTTAAGTAGCATCATTTTTTTCTAGTAATATCAACATCACAATCTTAAATTACTATTATCCTTGTTCACAGATGCGATTTGGATTGGAACAATCACAGCCGATGCAACTTGGGATGGAACAATGATGAAGTTTAATACAAATATTTAGAATTGGGTTTGATGTGTATTGGAACAAATGATTTATGAGATAGTTTAGATCATCATTAGTTGGCAGATTTGTGAATGTGTGTATTTGGAACAAATGACTACATTAGTAGTGATGTTATGATAGTCGCTATTCCAGGATTGATCATGAAGAAAGTAGCATTTTTTTTTTTTTTTGAAAAAACTGTATTTAGATGATGGATTTATTAGGTTAGATAGCCATATTAGTGACATTGATTATGCTAGCTAGTTGAGAAGAACTTTGTGAAATGAGCATGAAATATGGCTATGGTCATTTTCTTAACCGAATTTGTGACTGTATGTAGTTGGAAGATTATTAGTGATGTTATGATAGTTGCTATTCTAGGATTGAGCATGAAGAAAGTAGCATTTTTTTTTTTTTTTTGAAGAAATTTTTTTTAGATGATGACCGATTTATTAGCTTAGATAGTCATATTAGTGACATTGATTATGCTAGCTAGTTAAGAAGAACCTTGTGAAATGAGCATGAAATATGGCTATGGTTTGTTGCCTACTGGTATGGGGTTGAATGTTTATCGAAATACAACTATGTTGTTGCCATAACCGAATTTTATATTCTCAAGTGAAGGGCCAACTCCGTGTATATGGTGAATCAACGCTAGGGAATTAAACCGTCGAAACCCATCGTTTGCTAGTTGTGATGCATATAAGTTGCAATTTTGGTAGTGCTTTTGGTTACCTCACGGATTTATTAGATGACCTTATTGTCTTCTTTTTCTTTGCAAGCAATGTGATGGTCTAATTGATAATCAATTTTGTAAGGCAGATTAATACTCATTAACAAAATACAATCAGACTAAGACAATTTTGTAAGGCAATTTGGTAAGGTAGATACAAGCAATTACTTCAACAAGTCATTAACAAAATACAATCCATTCCTATACAAGTAGACTAAGTTCTAAATTCACCAACCAACATATAAACAATTTAGATACACATAGCAAATCACTTCTAACACTAATCCTAAGGTACTTCTTTGCAAGAAAAGTAACATACTACGACAAATGTGACAGCCCAATACACCCAGAGTAGTATGCATGAACGTCTTATTTCAATTTCGCGTAAAACAAGCGCCAACTCCTTGTTCATAACTTTCTCATGTCTACTAGATAACGCCATCTCTCTCATCTCGATCTCATCTGCTCTCTTACGGAGATCAATTTTGCTCTTTTCGATATCGTCGAGTATCTTCTTCAGCTCTTTCTTAGTTCTTACCAGTTCATTGTGAGTTTCTCCTAGATCAGACTTTTGGTATTGATCATCCTCTACCACTTGAAATATTTGCAATATGGTAATCCCTAATCATTTTAAACATAATTTAGAAACATGTTAGATGCACATAATATTAAAAGATTCACTAGAAACATTCATGTAGTTACCTTTGTATTGAGTTAGGACACCCTAATAAGGGTCGTCCTGGATTTCTTCTACTAGATGAGTATCGCAGTTGGGCTTCAATTTCATAGAAGCATAATGGTTGACCCAGACTTCGTTTATCAAAAGATGAAGCAAAGTCCATGGTAGATGATGAGATATTCTTAAATTTACAATACAGCACACTAATGAAGTCAAGACCCCAATGGAATCTAAAATTTGTAACTAAGAAATAATATTGATAACAGATTGCTGTGTAGTGATGAATTCTAATGTGCACAGAAATTTATGCTAGGAAATAATTGCTACTGCTATGCAAACTGAAGGAGAAGATATCCACAATCACGGCAAACGAACAATAAAAAACTAAACTAAACTTTCAGCATCTTCTTTCAAAGACTATCAATTATCAAGACAAATTTAAGAAAAGTACATCTTAAAAGGTGGAAAAAGTCGTGACATTCCATCCCAGGGTGCTGTTACTTTTTCTGTGTATTGTTTGTTTATGGCTCATTAGCTCATCACCCGGATTCTGCTCATCAAGAACAGATTTTGGCTGACCCAAATTATCAAATGACTTTTAATGCAGCTAATGGAAAACGTAGAAACGCTGGAGTTTAGAAGAGGTAAATCCAAATTCTATGCAACAATTGATATAGAGAATACTACAGTTGCCTGTACTAGATTACTGGAAAATGAACACTTTAACAAAAAAAAAAAACAGAGTATACAAGAATTAGGATTATTTGAATCTGTGAGTAATTTCGAAATCAGCACAGTAATTTGGAATCTAAATCAAGTGTATGAATCTAAAAGAAAACCGAAATCCCCATTAGGGTTACACAACCATAACAAAGCAACAATCAAGAAAAAATACAAAGTATACAAAAATTAGGGTTATTCGAATCTGTGAGTAATTTCAAAATCATCACAATAATTTGGAATCTAAATTAAGTGTATATTCGAATCTAAAAGAAATTCGAAATCTCCCATTAGGGTTACAACCATGGCAAACCAACAATCAAGAACCAAAACGAGTATACAAGAAGTAGGGTTAGGGTTTCAAATCAACAACAATTTCGAAATCAGCACACTAATTTGGAATCTTAATCGAGTGTATATTTGAATCTAAAAGAATTTCGAAATATTATTATGAGGGTTAGGGTTAGGGTCAAGGTTTCCAGTTATTGTGAGGGTTAGGGTTAGGGAACATCGAAATCGTGGGTTGAAGAAACAAATTGCAAACTTGATTCGGTTTAGGGCATAAGAACAAGAAGAAGATAGCAAAGAACCGAGTACCTCCCTTCGTGTTTCGTCTTCGTGTACATTGGCATCGAAGTTTGTTTGGGCAAAAGAAAATGAACACCCTACGTGAATCGTCTTCAGCTTGCTGTGTTCCGTGCGGGGTTCCATGGCCGTGAGGTGAAACTGGGGTGAGGAAAGTGAAAATGACAAGGCCCGTTGGTAACTCCTTCGAAGCTATTGTGAGGGGAAATTGCAGAACTAAAAGCAATGCAATGAGGTATTTGAGTTTGAGATGAGCGAAATGACGAGGCCTGCTAGAATCGAAGCGCACTATTTAAATTATCTGACGTGGCCCTCACGGGTACGCGAGGGTAACCCTTCCGGGTACCAATAGCATTTTTCAATAGACAGAGTTGACCCTTGATTGCAGGAGATCACACGATGGTAGGAGATTACATTTGCAGAATTTGTAATTGTTTCCTTTCATTTATTTGTTACCTTGTACATCTTTTGTAACCAATATATATTAATGGAAACGTGTGCCACCCCTCATTGTGTGGTGGTTTTACATAACATTTTCATGGCATCAGAGCCATTCGTGGCTTAACCTCCCATCGATCCTATGGCCTACGACACTTCTTCCCTGTCCTTCAACGCCATGATTCACATGGCTACTATTAAACTTTCCTCCACCAATTATATTCTCTGGAAAAGTCAGCTTCTTCCTCTCCTTGAGTGTAATAGCAACCTTGATCCTCACAATGCTTCTTCAGATCATCTGCTCCAAGTGAATCTGCAATTTCGAGCAGTTGTATAGCATTACGTGGCTCCACTAGACACTCTGCTGCCACTTTTTCACAGAGGCCTTTTAAGCTTGGAATGGGCCTCTGCCCAAAATCATCTTTTTGTATGGTGGATAACAGATTGTTCGACTCCATNAGTGAAGCACCTACGACGGTGATGAGACCCCTTTATTCTCCTCTTGGTCATTCTCCTCCTTCCCCGACATGCTACCTACTTCGCCCGCCTACTTGTAAATGTAAACTTTCTTCTCCACACCGGTCGGTTCTTCTTGGTTACATTTATGATTCCCTTGTTGTGCCCCCTGCCATGGTCATTACGGATTCGTCTTCTATACCAAACCCCAAATACCAGGAATGGAAACTTCAAGATAAGCGATTGCTCAGCCTCTTGCTTTCATCCCTTACCGAAGAGGCTCTTGCCGCAGTCATCGACCTTGAAACTTCTCATGAGGTATGGCTCACACTTGAAAATAGCTTCAATCACCACTCCAAAACTCGTGAGCTTTGTCTTAAGGATGATCTGCAGCTTATGAAGCATGGAACTCGTTCTGTCACTGAGTATGCTCATGCATTCAAAGCACTATGTGATCAACTTAGCGCCATGGGCCGACCTATCAAAGATCTCGACAAAGTTCACTGGTTCATCAAAGGTTTAGGCTCTGATTTTACCAACTTCTCCACTGCCCAGATGTCTCTCTCCCCCTTGCTTGCATTCAAGGATTATGTTTCCAAGGCCAAAAGCTTTGAGCTTTTTCAAAAGTCTATTGATTCCTACACTATGTCTCCCATTGATTTCACTGTCACTAGAGCCTCAAACTCTCGAGGTGGTGGCAATTCTCACCTTCCCAGCAACTCTGGCAGAGGCCATAACAGAGGTGGACATGGGCGTGGTGGTCGGCGCAACTATAACCCTCGCTGTCAAATGTGCAAAACTAAAGGCCACACTGCCGATAAGTGCTGCAGTCAGTATGACCATGCCAAGCAAACTGCTCAACTTGCTGAGGCTTTCACCTCAGCATGCTCTCTATCCGATGGTGTTGCTTTGGAATGGTATTTGGATATTGGAGCTTCGTCTCATATGACACCGGACCTCTCACAACTTGATAAAACAGAGCTATATATGGGTAAGGACTGTGTAGTGGTTGGAAATGGAGCCTCTCTTCCCATTTCCCACATTGGTACTTTTTCTTCCTCTTCTCATATAAAGCTTTTTGATGTTCTGGTTGTTCCAAACCTTACCAAAAATTTACTCTCCATTAGTAAGTTGACATCCGATTTATCATTATTTGTCACCTTTACTAATGATCATTTTCTTGTTCAGAACCGAATAACAAGAAAGGCAATGGCAACCAGTAAACGTGATGGTGGTCTCTATGTGCTGGAACGTGTCAATGCTACTTTTCTTTCTATCCTTAAGAATAAAACTTTACGTGCCTCATATGAACTGTGGCATGCACGTCTTGGGCATGTAAATCATTCTATTATTTCCTTATTAAATAAAAAAGGATAACTTTCTCTTTCATCTTTGCTTCCAAATTCTTCATTGTATTCTTCTTGTCAACTTGCCAAAAGTCATCACTTACCATTTTCTTCAAATGATAATTGACGCTCATCAATTTTAGAATTAATTCACTTCGACATTTGGGGCCTAGCATCTGTTAATTCTCCCTTAGGTTTTACCTACTACGTGCTTTTCATTGATGATCACTCAAGATTTACATGGCTTTATCCAATGAAGTTGAAATTTGACTTTTTTGACATCTTTTTTCAACTTAAAAAATTTGTTGAAAATCAACATGGCTCCAAAATTAAAATCTTCCAAAGTGATGGTGGGGCCGAGTTTACTAGCAATCGGTTTCAATCCCATTTTCGTCTTTCAGGAATTCATCATCAAATATCTTGCCCCTATACTCCTTCTCAGAATGGCCTTGCTGAAAGGAAGCATCGTCATGTGACGGAAACCAGCCTTGCTCTTCTCTTTCATTCCCATGTCCCTCATCGTTTCTGGGTTGAAACTTTCAGCACTGCGACTTACATAATCAACCGACTACCTATGCCCCTTCTTGGAGGTATTTCATCTTTTGAGGTTCTCTATGGTACGTCTCCTAATTATGAGAATTTCCATCCTTTTGATTGTCGAGTCTATTCTTGTTTACATGACTATACATCTCACAAGTTTGCCCCTCGTAATTCTCTTTGATTTTCACTATGTTCTCACTTTTCCTAACGAAGGATCAAGATGAAGTGGTAGTGAAAGTCTCATTCGGCCAGTCCAAACTAGCAAAATGTACCTCACACCAATCCACTGCGACTTGTAGTCGTAGTGTTATAGTCTATTTATCAAACTATGCTAAAACCACTTCAAGTGACTTTCCCTTCTTGTATTGCTTTTGTTTGTTTTGAGATGACTGTAGGAGACTCCCACCCTATTAAATCTAGTATTTTGTAACCACTTAATTTATTTATGAAATGCTTGCTTAAAAATAAAATTAAACAATAGTTTATATGGATTAGTTTCTACCTTCACATATTGTGTATATCTCTAGTAATTGTACGATGTCTACTGATTCTATGATGTCTACTACAAAGAAGAGCGGTGTCACTTCCACCAAAAGTTTAGTACCGAATGATATAATTTTTCTTTCTTTTTTTCAAATATTTTTTAAATCACTTTAAATATTTTTTAAAAAATAAAATTTACAAATATATTAAAAAATATTTCTTTAACTATTAAATAAAAAGATAAAATAAAAATACAGATGGATAGAAAAATTTGGTGGAAGTGATATTTCTCTACAAAGAAACATCCTATCTAAATCTATTCTTAAAAGTCATAAAATTGTAAGGTGAAAACTCTTCCTCATAGGCGTGGCCCCAACGTCTAGGTTCA
>QEOT01000291.1:0-47143 GCA_003123785.1 Pterocarya stenoptera
ACGGAGTAAACCAATTATCGTATTAGCATCTTAATTGAAAGCGATTTTCGTAAAGCTTAATGAATAATGCTTTAGGCTGAGCTAAGAGGCTATTATCATATTGTTAGAAAGCCAAAAAACCTATATGTATTGCTCGAATCCAGTTTTCCTCGAATTTCTAGGGAGCCAAACAGGGGATATACAAAATTGGAGAAAAATAAAAGCCTCTGCGATTGAAAAGGAGAAACCCTAGGCACTAGATTTACCTGACGGACCAATTTGGAAGATCTTGAAGTTTGGGAAATTTTTATCAATCTCTAGCTAAACCCTAACTGACAGCTAGTCTGTAGATTTTTCTTTAGAGGATCGGAAGCTTTAACGAGACCGAAAACCTAGAGACAACGAGAGGCTTACGAGGGCTAGAAAAGCCGTCTCAGATCATGCCACCTCGTCTGGGACCCAGCCGTTTGCAAATTAGATCATGCACCAATACGCAGCACCATCGCCTGGCACCATCGATCGTCTGGTTGTTAAAAGGAGTCTCGTTCTTGAATTTATTATTATTTTTAAAATAATGATACGGACCAAACATTTTATTTTTAGAGTAATGATGGCTGGTTTGATGATTTAAGATGAAATAAAAAAATTTTTAAAAATATTATAAAAATATTATTTTTTAATATAATTATTATTTAAAAATTTAAAAATTTTGAATTGTGATTTAAAAATTTTAAATTATTTATTATATTTTGTGTATAAATTTAAAAAAATTATAATAATAAAATAAGATGAGATCAAATATTTTCTAAACCTAAGCGGGATATATTATGAGTTGTTCCAACATCTTTTGATTAATATTATATATAGTTATGGGTTATACAAATGTCATGTATTTCTTTTAAAAAAAATAAGACCTATTATTACAAAAATAATTTTTATATAAATCTCACATCTACTTAATTTTTTCAAAATAAATATTTAGTATTTGTGCATTCTACTACTAATATCATTTCTTATAACAAATATTGAGAAATGGAAAAACCTTATAAATTAGATCTCTTTTCATTTGACCCTAAGAAGAATAAAAAGTAAATAAAAATTAGACTCAATCACACACAATACAAAATTTACATCATTCGACAATGTCTGTACGTCCACGAAACTGTAAATAATTTTATTTTGGACGATAAGTAGATACGATGCTGTAAACATAACAAGAGAATAATATACTTTGTAGTCAACTCTAGCCAGCGGATTGGATCGGATCAATAGCCAAAACGGGTCAACAGCTTTTCCCGAGGACGAAGAGAGATCATGAACCAACCAAATTACACAAAAGCCCAACACGTTACCTAACGTATATTAAAGGGAAATGATAATTCAAGTACGTAAGAGCGCTTCGTAATCATTTAAAAATAAATAAATATATCCGGCACTTGTATAAAAATATTTAATTTTTAATAAAAAATTATATATTTTTTTACAATAACTGCACGATACTTACACACTCTACAATTACATATAACATTACTTCGAATGACAATACTTTTTTCACCAACCATATTATGTCATCTTTAACCCAACACTACTAAGATAAAAATATGTTTTTTGCTGTTTAGGGTACATTTATATGTGCTACAAAACATGTTCCTTAGCAATAACCCATATGTAATATAGAAGCATATGTATTCTCTGGTGCATCTCGTCTGTGTCTTAAAAAGCCATTCATTCACAGACAATAGAAGCGCAGTCAATAGAATCATCTACTAAAGGTAAAGCCATGTGGATTGTGTAAAGATTTTTAAATATACTTATTTATTAAGATAATTGTCATTTGAGGGTTGTATAAATTAATTACTCTATATCAGAAAGGTTATTTTTTCATTGAGATTTGTGGACATGAATCTGAAAAATGGAGACTGTTTTGATTGACATTGATCACTTCCGGTCAGATGGATCCTTTGTGTTGCAAGCATCTGGCATTTTTTATGAAATTTGGATCGCACAAATTCCGGTGTTCTATACAAATTGTGTTAATTTTCTTCAATTACTTCAGATTATGGAATTGGTTGTTTGCTACTTGATATATCACAATCTCCTTTCGTTAAATTCTCAGACCACTCCATTATAAATGGTATGGCTCGAGTCCCGCATTTCTAACTGAGATAGTCTTTAATACTATTTTTAGTACCATTTCTAACATCCAAGGGAGGCCCAAATCATTTCTGCACTTATACTCAAAAATGATTAATCAAGCTGATTGGTAGAAATGAATTGTCAGAATCACAATTTTCAGAATCCATTTCCATGGATATGGTTTGTTTCCCTTGTTACAAATAAATAAATATTACAATAAGCTTGAAATAAATATTACAATAATTAACTGAAGAAGAACAAATAAAATTAGGATAAAACATCCCGTGATTTAGCTTATCCTTACCATGATGGCGAAGAAAGTTTTACCATTTTTAACCCCTTAAGAAGGATGGACCTTTTTAGATGAAAGTCCGTTCCAAGCAGACTTCATGGAAGCAGTAGCAGAATTCAATGCGGCCTCTAGATACCTCGTGGAAGCACCAGATGCTGCCTTTTCCATCAAATTCCCCATATTTCTAGCACTCTCGGCAGTATCCACCAAGCTTTTCAGCTCAGCCATCGACATTCTTTCGAGTTCCTCCTCGAATAGTCGAAACTCGTCCATGGCGCTTTTCATGACCGAGTCAATGTAGTGCTCGGTTCGTTGCACCGCAGTCTCGGCTTCTTCTATTTCTTTCTGCTCTTCTAGCTCCATGGCTGCCCATGACCTGTACGCTTCGATCTCGAACAGCCTTATGGGGTCCTCGATGGCGGATGGATCGAAGTTTTTATCTTGCAAAGATTGGCCCGAGAGGAGGTTGAACTGGTAAAGCAGAGCTTCCATTTTCTAGTAGGTGTGAATTTTGCAGATCTAGCTTCGGTGTCTGTAAATGAAAAAGCTGGGTGGGAGTGGAGAATCATATAAACAATACTTTGTTATAACGAGTATTTATGGAAGAAAAAGGTCTTGGATAAACGAATTTTTAATAATTCATGAAAAAAAACAGCTCTTTTGTAACGTTCGACTGTAATTTTAACTTCTTCTTCTTCTTCTTTTTATTTGTTTTATTTTATTTTTTTATGGCTGTGATGATTTAAAGATAGAATTAGAATTTCTACTAAATTCTAACGTCCACTATGTGTTTGTTTTTTTCTCATATACAAAATGGGATATTAGAAAAATAATTTTAATATTTGATATGGTCAATTATCTACCCGTGGATAGCTTAAACGACCAGGATGAACTTGTGTGCATGAGACCCATGTCACAAGTTCGATTTTTCATGAGATCAAATTGCGATTTAAGTAGAGGCAATAATAGTGGGTTTCTATATTAGACTTTCTCTAAGTTTAGATCATCATAAAAAATATATATATGTTTTATAGGATCAATTGGATAAAAAATTGCCCAAACTTCACAACTAAAAATTAAAGTCGTGGCACTGATAAATAAAGAGCTTGTATAATCTATGAAGCATTTTCCATTGCTTTGATAATGCCGTTGGGCTCTCTTTATTTTCAGTGAAAAAAACAAAATAAATTATCTTTTTTTTTTTTCCTAGTGGGGACAAAGAGATGCTAATGGGGGGATGGGAGATATGGAGGACAGCTTTTCCTATGACTTCATTCGTTTTGGTGAAAGGTGGGGGCCATTCTCAATAAGCAAAAATACACTAAATAGTCAATCATCAATTTGTTGTCTTCTGAATTCTGTGGGAATTAAAGGCAGAGGTTTGGTTTGGACCAGTTTACGTTTAATTTGTCTTCTTCTGTATTTTTTTTCCCCCTTTCTTGGCCATGAATATGAAAATGAAAATGAGAGATGATTTTTGACGAGAGATTTATTATGTATCAATTAATATTCACTTATACATCTTATACTTATAATTTTTTTATGAAATGTGAATATTTTTCATAAGATGTGAGGTGGTGAATAGTAACTAATGAAAATAATTTTTTGATTTTTGATGTGCGCCAATTTCCATATAATATAAGCTCCTTGGGGGCTCCCCTCTCCCCCTCTCCTCATCGTCGAACCCTCAATGCTCTGATATCCTTTGTAAGATATTACTCCTATCATTGTTCAAATTGCAATGAATCATACATAAAGAGCAGATTTTGTAATGAAAAATAGGATTCATACAAAAAAATTAAATTTGTTTATAAATAAATGAACGAATTGATTAAACTCACAATCTATCGGTTACATACCTAAAAGATTATTTACAGAAAAAATTTAGTTAACTAACCTAACTAAGAGCATTCCCAATGGGTTATATAAAATCCATGCTTTTGTAAAATTTAAAAGAAATAGTTCAAAATAGCCCATCTAACAGATTATGTATTTTATCACTAATATCCAGTTTGTTACAGTACAACCTCTATATTTATGGGATACTGTATATACTTGTATCAATATTTAATTCATTTCTCTCTCTCCTTACTACTTTTGTCTTCACTAAATACACTTTATTCATTTATCTCTTTACTTTCTACACATTTTTACTTTATCTGAAATGAATAAAATGTATTAAATAATATAAAGAAAAAACAAATAAGCTGATGTAAGGTATATTGTAAAAATTAATATATAAAATATAAAACATAAATTTTGATAATGTATTTTAAAAGATAAGTAAACTAATGGTGTTTTTAATTTTTATATGTCAATAAATTAATTATAAAAAATAATATACCTATAAATTGTCGTTCTGTCTCGAAACATAATAACAAGATTCCTATAAAATAAAAATAAAAAAATAGAAAACACTGCAACCTGAAGTGAAGGTAGCGATCCCAAGCGCCACTAGCATTCTCCTTGTTTCAAACCCAGAGAGAGAGAGAGAGAGAGAGAGAGAGAATCTCCATGATGAGGGGGGCCCAGGTGATGCTTTCCTTGTTACTCATATGCCTCCTCACCAGCGACGTCGTATGGAAGGCCCAGGCCATTTGGCTTACCTTACCTAAGGCCGCCGGGACCAAGTGCGTTTCCGAGGAAATTCACAACAACGTTGTCGTTTTGGGTGACTACGTTGTCATCTCCGATGATCCCACTCATGACACCTCCACCATCTCCGTCAAGGTCAGATTCACCCCCAATGCCTTCCTTCCTTCTTTCTTTCTTTATTTTTTTTTTTTCCCGAGGTTCTTTAATGCTTGATCCTGGATCATCAGTTGTGGTTACGGTTTGTTCATTTCATGCATGCCATGCCAATCCTCTATTTGGTTGCTAGGAAAAGTGATGACACGGGTTTACAGTCCTCAGAGCTTAATTTCGTGTATGTATGATTGAAGGAAAATTATTTGAGTTTCGACTCTTGTAATTATTTTGTTTTTGATTTTCCGATAATTTATCTGTAATCAATTAGAGCCTATTTTTTTTGTGTTCTTATGATCGATTACGTAGATTGGTTAATTATGGGATGGTGGATAAACGTGGTGGAGAAATTAAGGCATTCTTTTTTCATTTATAATGTTCATAATTTCAATTGATTTGTCTAGTTTTCTTTTCAAATGTCTGTTACTAAAAGTCTATAACCAATGGCGATGGAATTTGCTGGGAATATAAATTTCTGACCCAAAAAAGAAATCAAATTTTTGCTGATTCTTGCGATTAGGAGCGAAGAACCCAAAAGCTCATAAATTCTCCACTGCTAAGTTTATATCCAATCCGAGTTCCTTTTTAAGGTTTGATGTGTTAATATGTCATCTATACTTATTGAAGTTTCTTCATTCTGATGTTTGTCCATGTGAACTTCATAATCTGGAATGTGCAATTAGAGGAAAAAAAAAAAAATTAATTATTTTTTTAGAAGTAACCAAAAATCTTATTGAAAAACGCAAAAGGCATAATCCAAGTGGGTGTATACAATAAATAGGAACATAAAAAGATAAAAGAAAATCGTGAAAACTAACTTGGCCCATTAAAATTTGTAGGTGCTATTAAAAAAACAAAGTATTGCTGAAGAAAGTTAATCACTTCCAAGGTCCGTTCACTATCCTAAACACTTCTATCATTCCTTTCCCTCCAAATACACCATACCAGACAAATAGGAGCCATCTTCCACACTGCTACGTTTAGGGGCTGCCATATAACCCCCTCCAGTTTGCAAAGAGGTTTAAATTTTTTAAGACTTGCATGTGTCAAACTAGATCAGTATATGCTATGGTTTGCCTTGTTTAGCATTCTATGACGGTGTTTTTTTAGATTAACCATGCCACAAGATTTATAATCATATGTAGAATTAGATATTTTTTTCTGAGTAATCAGTTTCTAGTGTTGTATACTATTCTACATTGCTAACTTAAATGCGACTTAGCATAGGTTGACAAACAGGTTATACTGGATTTTTTTTTTAATGATGTCAAATGCAAATTTGATTTTATTTGAAAAGATAATATAATTAGTTAACATTTTAGATCGAGTTGACAATCTAAATTCGTTTTCATGATCATGCCTGGGGCATAAACGCAACCTTATCTTCTTGTAAGTTAAAAGGCAGCTACATGTTACTAGCATGAGAATTGTTTTTAAGTGTCTCAATTGATTGCAATCTAATGATTGTTCATATTCTTCTCAGCTGACATCACCTTATGGAAATAATCTTCATCATAAGGAGAATGTGACACACGGACAATTTGCTTTCACAACTCATGAGGCTGGCAACTATCTGGCTTGTTTCTGGGCAGATGGTTCTAACCCAGGAGGCGGAGATGTTAGCATAAACCTTGACTGGAGAACGGGAATTGCTGCGAAAGATTGGGAATCAGTTGCTAAAAAAGAGAAAATTGAGGTGAGCACTTTTTTGTATTTGTTTTTTTTTTTTCGCTTGGCCTGTAAATTTCTAGCAGGGTCACTTTTTTGAAGGGTTAGGTCATGCTTGGGTGATGAGATGAGATGTTCTCAACTCATCTTACTTCCCAAACATGGCCATAATCTCTTTACTGAACTCAAAGAATGAACAAAGTGCTTCTTTAAAAGGTTGTTGAAATTCTGTGTCTGAAACCATATTCATAATTAAAAGTGCTTTAAAAGCTGCAAAAGATCATCAACTGCAAGTTCTTACATAGTTTCAATAGGAGTTGCTGAGGGCAGAATCTAATAGAAATAAGTTGGAGTTTGATTTATAAAATTACTTAAGTTTCTATTAAAACTCAATCTCAGAAGTTCCAATAACTATAAAAACAGAACGGAACTTTTTATAATGTTGATCTTTTTTCTTTTTCCTTCAAAACATGCTAATTATACAGACACAGCTTTAACATTACTTTGTTTTGGAATTTCTCAAATGTGTTAAAGATTGTCCTGTATAAATTTGGAATATAGGATTACTTCTCATCTGTTAAATGGACATGGTAGTAATAACACTTACAATAAGTGAATGAAAAGAAGCCTTAGGCCTTGGCTCCAGCATTAAAGGGGTGCGGTTTGAATAGGTATAAGGTTCAACTGTTATCAATCGAAGTAAAAAGAATGAAAAGGTGAGAAAAGACTGAGCAAAAAACAGACTTGTTACATTTAAGTTTGGAAAGGAGGATAAAAACTTGGAAGAATTGATTTCTTTTACATTGCTGCACCAGCATCAGCATCCGTGTACAAAAAATCTCCCATGCATTTCTGCCTAAAGTATTTCTTTTTCATTCTTATCCTTGATCCTGACATTTCTCTCCTTGCATTGCTAATGTATAGGGTGTTGAGCTCGAGCTGAGGAAACTTGAGGGAGCAGTGGAGGCGATTCATGAGAACTTACTCTACCTGAAGAACAGGTAATTGTTTGCACTTAATTGGGATTCATTGAAATTTAGTGTGTCCAAAAGTTATATCTAATGTGACTATCTTTTTTTTTTTTTTCTTTTTTATACTTCACAGAGAAGCAGATATGAGGACAGTGAGTGAACGAACAAATTCCAGGGTGGCGTGGTTTAGTATCATGTCCCTGGGTGTCTGCATTTCAGTTTCGGCTCTGCAGTTATGGCATTTGAAGCGGTTCTTTCAGAAGAAGAAACTCATTTAGATTTTGCTAATGTAATTTAATTTTGTTTCTGGATGAAATAACAGATTCTAGAAAATTTTCTTTTTATAGACCTTTTTATTTATAAAATGCGGTTGGGATATCTTGATACCATTTACTAGCGTCCATCTTTCGATATGCATGAGAGAAGCATTTTCCAGTACCTCCTGCCTCACCATCGTCTGAATAGCCTAATTTACTTGCGCCGGCAAACGGAATAAAACCCACCTCGCAAAACCAACTACCCAAAACATCCACCCCTGGATGAAATTTACTGACAGATAGGCAACAGCACCAGCAGCTCAGGTGAAATTAGTTTAAAAGGATACGTTGCATGCTGCAGCAAGTAGAGGGAAGCTTGCTCACATTGTTCAAGGAGATGTTTGGATTCAAAAAATATTTCATCTTATCATTATAATTTTTTCAAATCTTCACACAAAATATAATAAAAAATTCAATTTTTTCAAATACCAAAACAATAATATAAAACCAGCCTTAATTGTAGTTCGAGTTCAATGAATATAGAACAGCTGGCTTTATTTTGACTATTCGCATTTTATCATTATCTTACTCTATTATGTAATCTTAGCCGAAGATGTGTTCTGCTATATCGGTTGAGGCCGGTTATTAAAATGGTTGGAAGTGTTTATTTAAGGAGTCTCATTTCATCAATAAAGTATGCAAAAGATTATTATCCCAAAAATCTGTTTGAGGTTGTTTATAACTCTCTCTAATAACCTAGTTATCACCATTAATCACCAAAATACAGAAATAAAGACAAAAAGAGCCAGCTTCATTCCCTGTACAAAGACCCGTTTGCTAGAGCTTGTAACAATATTCCTTACTACTTATAAACCACCTAAAATAGACTATGCATGCAATGCAGTGTGCTCCCATTGGTTCAGAGGATGAAAGACAACAAAACCATAACCCAAAAGCAGGAGGTAAAACAGAACATGTTATGAATATAATCATTAAAGAATGATCACAGTTATAATTAGATCAGAAGTCAAGCTGTAATCAGAGGATAAGATTATAGTCATTCAGATTAAATGCATAAATTAGAGAGGAATTGGCCCCTATTAACTTCATTCCATTCGAACCATATGGCGGTTCATGTATCTAAACCTGCAAATCTCATCAAAGAAATCATCTGCACTGCTATGACTGCTCTTCATCTGCAAAATCTTTATTACCAGCGCCTTCAAATTCTTCCCATACTTCAACAAGGACTCAAGAGTGCTCATTTTCTGTTCAGCATTTAGTGGTGATCGCACTGTGATCACCACCTCTTCCAGACATGGAATTACAAATCCCGAGTCCACCTGCAAATCCCAATTAAATTATGAAGCTTAAAAACTCACCCCTATCTTAAATAACAGCTAAATTAAATTATCAACTCACGTGTTTTAGGCTGTTCTTCTGGCAGAGAGCAGCAAACATGGCACCATGAGCATCAAACTTTTGCAATTTTGGGTGACTATTAAAAAACTCAACCAAGTCAATCTCCGGAAAGGGTTGAAGGGCCTCAAAATCCCCAGTGAATTCGACCTTCATGTAGAGATGCTTCACTTCACTTGCCCATTTTAGCATATTACTTACTGCATCCCAACACCACTGGACTCCCCTGATGGACAAGAACTCAAGAGCCTCAAGTTTCCCAAAGTCCACCAAGTAGACCCTCCCTAAAGGAATTTACCAGAGCAAAAAAATCATTGAAAGTTATGACTCAGATCCTTGGGCATTAATTCACTAAAAATGAAAGGAAAAAACTTGGAGCAATCCGAATTGAAAACTTGTGTCAACCAATTACCTGCATTATTTGCAATTGAAAGATTCTTCAAGTAGTTTGTCTCATGAACCCTAATCCAACCACAACCTTGAACTTCAAGGAATTCGATTTTGGGGGATGTGAGAGAAAGAGAGCAGTTACCCAAGCCATAAAAATCCAGCTTGCACTGCTGCAAATGAGGCAAGTCAATTAAAAAAGATCTAACCCCTTCACAACCAAGCAGCAACAAGTTGGTCAGATTAGGGCAAGCATCAAGTGCAGCTGATAATGCAGAATCTTCCATTCTCGCCCCAACAATTTCAAGGTTCCAAAGGTTTTGGAAGACATTCCACTTGGGGGAATGGGTCATTAACACACCCCAAAGTTTTAGTGATTCCAAATTCATGGCAGCACTGATGCAACTCAGTTTTGACGGGTTCTCATTACAGGTCTGAAGTTCGGCAAGGTTATCCATTCGGAGCTCAAGACGCTGGAGGGATAGACCTATCAGTGAAAGCCATGAAGAAAGGCCTGCTCCAGAAAATGGGCTATACACGACAAGCTCCTGTAGTTGAACAATTGATGATAGCATCTTCCACACAATGTTGTCAGGATTTCCCAAACCAGTATGATTGTCAAAAGAGTTTCGCGGGAAGTAAAGGCTATGAATATAAGGCATCGAGTCTTTCCACCTCTTAGAAACAGAGTTGCAGGCTACCACATCCCTAGCATTGTTGATGTGCGACAATATATGCTGAAGAATGGCATCAGGGAGAGAGTCCATTCTCTGAGAACAGAAATCAAACAGGCAGAATGTTGATTTCCAAAATTGTTTAAGATGACAAACCAGTGCAGACAAGGCCACAAATATGAAGATTGTAGAATCGTTTTTAAAGTTTCAGAACGCAACAACATTGATCAAGATGATATAAATTAAAAAGACGTAAGCTCTATCTGTCGTAAGCATCTTAAGTTGGATTTGAGGATAGTTTTTTATTATGCTATTCGTTCTAAGAATACCGAGATAATATGAAACGAAAAAAAAAAAAAAAAAAACTTCAGACTTGTCGATGTTGGGAACTCAACAGAGCTAAAGCTTCACTTAACTGAGCCTCGTACCACTATCTGCACTAGTTATAGTCGAAACTTAATCCTGTCAAAGCCAATTTTATAAAAATAAGTCAGGCTCTAAATCACATTTTCACTTCTTTCCACTTCTTCCATATTCTTGGCAACCAAACGGATAAAATGTAAGTGCAGTGAGACTACAAGGATTACAATCGAATGCTAGATATCTATTGAAAATAATTTTTTTTTAGAAAAAAGGGTAAATCAGATCTATGGCTGACAAAAGGCAAATCAAACCAATCTGAGAACCCAGAATGAGAAAAAAAATGGGAATATTACGATAAACCCGCGTGGGAAATTTGTTTTGCTTGAATATTGAGGTCCCCAGATGGAAAGAAAGCATTTTAGCAAGAACCCAGATGGAATTCAGTGCAAGTAACCAAATACAAATGCTGTAATAGAGGTACCCAGTTGTGCACATGACACACGAGTAAAATTGAAAAGAAGAAAAAAAGACAAGCCATCGCGCGAGCAAAATTATGCAAAAGAGGGACGGAATAGCTTACAGTAAGGTGGGCTTCGAGGAATACCTTCAAAGAACAAGCATGCATGGAGAGAGAGAGAGTGCGGGAGTGATAAGGAGCGCGCTTATACATACAAACATGCATAATACATACAGGGTTTGGATTTGGGAGGGTTTTGGGCCCGGCCTTTGGGAGTTAATTTCAAATTTTAAAAAGTAGGGAGATGATCGATCCCTTTTTATTTATTATCAAACCCTTCCCATCCATTCCACGCAGCAAGGTGGCCCGCTTCATTTTCAACTTTTTGAACTTTCTGACCGTTTAAACAGAGCCACTGACCGCCCTTTTTTATTTTTTGAAAAATTCTGTTATTATTTTTCTTATCAAATATGTGGTACTAATAATTAAATTAAATTAAAAAAATAAACATAAAAAATAAAAATAAAAATAAGTATGATTTGTGATGTTTGAAAATTATTAATAGCCAAATTCTCTCTCTCTCTTTTTTTTTTTTTTTTTTTATGAAGCCAAAAACAACTTAATAGATATGTTGCATTTAGATGTTGAATTGAGTTGAGATGATAAAATATTATTTTTTAATATTATTATTATTTTAAATTTTAAAAAAGTTAAATTGTTTATTATATTTTATATTAAAATTTAAAAAAATTATGATGATGAATGGAGATGAGTTTGGAATCCAATCTAATCATAATTTTCAAAACAATCTGTTTATTTTTATTTTTTTTAATGCCGTGACTTTAAGAAAACATCCATTTACATCCATTTTCCTTTAAAATAAGAAAAAGAAAACATCCATTTTATTTTCATTTTTAATGAATCGCATTATTCCATATAAAATGTCTGTAAAAGGGGCTGCCCACCGTATTTTTGTTAAGGGTCTATTTGGCAATATAATTATTTTCTAGTATTGTTATATATTTTCTTTTTAAACATCATTCAAACATTTTTAATTTCAAATTTTTAAATTTTTTATCTAATTATTATTTAATTATTATAATTTTATAATAATTTTATTCACTTTTTTCTTTTTCATTTTTTAAAATTTAATAAAATATTTTAATTCAAACTATTTCATTATTATTTAATAATATACTGAAAATTTTTAAATATCTAAAATAACCATGCAATTCAAAGAAGCTTTCTCACTCTAGCTTCTACATCTTTGGGCCCGAATCTCTAGCCCAGCTTCGGCCTTGAAACCACACAAAACTCTCGTCTCTTGATACCCAACTACTTGTCGTTGATTGTTTACTCTAAAAAATCTTCAAAATCAAGCATCTGATGTATATTATAAGTAGAAACACCAAGATATGCATGAATTGCGAAGTTTCTTGGGCAAAACTTGCTAAAAAAATATATATATGTGGTTGCTTGCATTGTGAAATTAGAACAAGCATAGCTCAGCTATTCAACCACCATGAAAAATGGTTTCCAATTGGCAATTACTTAATAATCTTGGTAGTTAGGTGCCTTAAATTCTCTTGGTGTTGAACCAAACCAAGATTTCTTGTCCTAAACTTCTCTTTTTTCTTTCTTTCTTTATAATACTGAAGGCATGACTTTTGGTTTTAATCTATGTCATTTCAATTCCTTTATCATTAAATTATGTAATTTGTCGAGACAAAAGAAGAAAAGAAAAACAAGCAAAATAAGACTTTTATGTCATATTAAATCTACTGCGTTTGAGTAGTGAGGTATTATCAAGTATTCTATAAATATTAGTGAGAAAATAATGATATAATATTGAATAATAATAAAAAATACGTAAAAATTAATAATAAATAATAGTAAGATATTCTGAAAATATTTTAAAAAAGCAATTTTGATTTTCTCGCATCAATCCCACTTATACACGATAATATAGTCACGCAAAAAAAAAAAAAAAGAAGCTTCTAATCTCTCTAGAGCTTACCCTTTCGACTCATCTAAAAAATATCTAACCAAACTCATTGATATTAACTAACACGACCTTTGATGGCTGTTGAAATAAAATGGGAAACAAGATAGCGAATAAGCCAATGCATATCCCATCTTGGCACTTATTAATATGCTTTTTTTTAATCAGTAAATTATATATATATATAAACAACCTTAGCCTACTAATGGTAATATTTTATCATGTCCCAACCTTTCAATAATAGGCAATTAACGGTATGACTTTTCCATCCCTCAATCAAAAACAGATTCTGACACGTCAAGATCGAGAGGAAGGGGGAAAACAAGCCGCTCAAAGAAATTAAAAATAAATAAATAAATAAATTGTCCCCATCAATGAAAATTCGAACACATCCCACAAGAGACAAAGAAAAAGAAAAAAGAACCTTTGTCCAATAAGATGTCACCGAAGTTGAGACCGTTGTCCGATACTTCCTTTCACTAATGTTTCTGCTTAAATTATACTGATGATTATCCTGAATAGATATTACAAAACTCTCCACCGATTGTCGGTCCACATGTACTTCACTCATTGGTCCACTTCTTCCTCGATTCCTCCGACACTACATTGAGTATAACCCAAAAAATAATAAAAAAAAAAATCCACGTGCACGACACCTGTTGGTCAACTTCTTTGCTTTCGAGGAAAACCCACAAGGCAACAAGGAACCAAAAGGTTGGGAAATAAATGATAAATCTAAGTAGGGAAAGAAAAGTAGAAGTAATCTTCAAAATAGGCTCATTTTGATGTCAACACTCAAAGCGGTGGAAATAGTTTATTTAATTTATCATTATTATTATTATTTTTTTTTTGGGTTCGCTTTATCCATCAAAGATTAGATAGATGCTTTCTTTTTATGTTCATATGCGCTGTTTTTTTCTCTCTCTCTTGTCACCTTTGCTTCTCCTCAACGTTCGGTAGCCTTAAAAAACAGTAAATATATAATTAATTAAAAAGAGAAGAGGGAGAGAGAGATAGAGTGAGGAGTCTAGTTCACGAGCTATCGTAAGCTCATCTCAATTTGTGTCCCATCAGCGTGAGAATCAACGTACAGTATGAATTTTACATCAGTTTTTACAAATAAAAAATTTCCATAATTTTTTACTATTCATATCATTTCTATATATCATATTTTTTTAATTTTTTTATCAAATATTTATTATATAAATAATGAATATAAATTTTAAAATAGTTTTAAAAAAATAAACTCAAAATATATTTTTTTAAAAATATTAAAAAATTTTAAAACAATATAAAATGTAAATTATAGTAAAAATTATATAACAAAACTCTTATATAAAGCATGTTTCATTGCATGGATGCCATGTTTGCGAAAATAAAAATAATAATTATTAAGAAAAGAAAAATAATTTGGATAAGATAACTCTCGTACAAGTCACCTTAAAAAAATATTAAAAATACTATTATTTATTAGTAAGAGTTACTGTTTTATAAAGATCTATATAAAACTTATCCATTTGAAAACTTATATGATTACTCTTAAAAAATAAAGAAAATACATTTACAATTGTGAATTGTGTAACTTCTACGTAATCATTTTAAAAAAATAAAATAAAATATAAGATCTATATAAAAAAATTAATTTTTTAATAGTGAATTATATTATTTTTCAAAATAATTATGTAGCGTTTACGCATTTTATGATTATATGTAGAATTATTCAAAAAAAATAATTCATCATCTTTTAGCTATCATTTTTATTATTTGTTAATATTAAAAAATTAGTTATGTTTATGATTAGTGCAAGGGATTTTGCTACATAATTTCTACCATATTTCATATTTTATATTTTTTAAAATTTTTAATATATATTTTAATTTTTTTAATTTTTTTATTTTTAAACTATTTTAAATTTTTATTTACTATTTATATAAAAAATATTTAATAAAATTAAAAAATTAAAAAAATATGAAATTTGGAGTGTAGAATAATAACAGCTTGTGAAGAATTTTTATAGTGCAAGATGTGTGACAAAATTCGTCTGATTTGAGGGAGATGCCATGCTAGAGTGCAAGAGAGGGGCGAACACATGGTAGCACAGCTCTGGGGAGACATTGTTTTGTATTACTACTACTAAATAACAACGCCGAAACGCCCACCATGAACACTTGTCTTTCACCTTCTTCGTCTCCAACTTAGACAGAGAGAGGGCGTGAGAGAGAGAGAGGGGGAGAAAGAGAGGGGACAGAGGAAGGTTCCAGATGCCCTGCAGATGGGGAAAAGTGAGCTGCAAAACCTGTTTCGGCAGCAGAATCTCGAGGCTGACAGCAATCGAGGTTCTTCGGGGCTTTTCTGTGATGGATGTTCGGTGGCTCTCAACGGAGTTGTAAAGGCGTTCAGTTTCAAGTGCTTCTTTGTTTTAATTCTCACCTTATCAGTTTTGGTTTCTGGGGTCTTCTGGATTCTTCCCTTCCATTCAACAAAGCTTGGTTTTGAGGCAAAAGATGAAATTAAGCTCAGCGGTATCTCTCTTATCCCTGTTCTTCATACGTTGTTTGGATTTTTTAAACAAGTGGATAATTTTGTTTTGTTTTTTTGGTGTAGTCAGGGTCTCGTGATGCTTTGAGAAAAAGGGTATTGGGTGTCCTAGATTGTTGTTGTGTACTTAGGTTTATCTTTTATCATAAGCTGACGGGTATGTGGTATTTTGCCTAGTGGTTTTCTACTGTCGGTGGTCTGATGTTTTTAACTTTTCATTACTTTGTTTGGTAGGTTAACTTCTAATTTGTTTTCCTGACGTTTTCATTCAATGGGTGTGTAGTTTGCTGCCATTGTTTTCATCCAGTGTGTGTTTTCCGCCCTGTTGTGCATTTCTATCGATTATTGTCACTGCTTATTTGGTAATTAGGTTTCTCTGATATTTTGAGGGGATCGAGACCTCGTATAGTTCTCTTCGGGTCCCGAACCTTTAGGATGGGTACTTGTATTTAATATTTTCTCTAAGATTTTGAAGCCCTTTTCTATATAATTTCCTGTGAAAAATACGTCCTCGATTTTTCTATTTTTTCGGTTTGTTCTCTTGAAGGTATGGCTCTGGCCTTTGGCATTATTTTGTTTTGTATTGCCAGCACAGAGCCCCTTCTTTCTTCTTCTTCTTCTTCTTCTTCTTTTATTTTTTATTTTTTTTTATTTTTTTTACGAATATGGCCATCGCATTCATTCTTTAATGATGTTCTCCCTCTCGGTTTTTTTTTTTTTTTTCAATTGAATTTTAATCATGATTGTGATTTCTGTTATGTTGTCATTTCCTTTTGAGACTTTATGGTGAACTGCTGATATGGAAATTGCCTGTGAAAAAAATGCAGTATTCATGCTCGGGCAACCCTTTCCACCAGCAGAGTAATTGAACCAAACTAATGCACTAGATGATGAAAGGCAAAGAGGGTTAATTTAATTTAGGTAGTATAGATGCCCTTCCACCATGGGCGACTCTTTCCCAGTACTGCACAATTTTATTTGTAGCTTCAATTTATTTTTCAAAAAAAAAAAAAAATCAAATCTATTTGCAAATTCAACTCAATTCGCATCCTGCTTTATAGCTTTCACATTTTACTATAATAACCTCAGTGAGGATATGAATTCATTTATAGACTTGTGTAAGTAGGATGCTGGATTTAATATGATGCTTTTATGTTTTTATATATATATTTTTTCTCTCTTTTCCAGCCACAGTCCAGGCATATTTCAGACTGGATAAGCCAGTTTCTCATCTTGTTCGACACATTGGAAGATTAGAGTATGATATCTATGGGGAAATAGGTGTCCCTGGCATGAAGGTATTGCTTCATGCTTCTGCTTTCAGTTGACCACTTGTAATGGAACTTTAAAATTAACTTCACCTAATTCCTTTCAACAGGTGGCCATCTTATCCATGAACCAATCTGGTGCATCTAACTGGACTGATGTGGTGTTTGGTGTTCTTTCGGATCCAATTAATGTTCCTATTACACCAGTGTCCCTAATTGTGCTGAGATCATCTGTAATTGATCTGTTCCTTCAGCAATCCAATCTGACATTGACATCATCCATTTTTGGGAATGCAACTATGTTTGAGATTCTGAAGTTTCCGGGGGGGTTAACTTTAATCCCAGTGCAATCTGCTTCAATTTGGCAGACCCCCCAGATTCTATTTAATTTTACTCTAAATAATTCAATATCCGATATACTGGGAAACTTCATCGAGTTGAAGGATCAGTTGAAGATGGGATTGGATCTGAGGTCTCATGAGGTATAACACTTGCTCATGTAACTTCTTGCAGATTTAACCTTGTGTTTTGATGGTTGTCACTTTGGGAAAGTCTCCACCAATTTCAACATTCGATCCCCATGTAATCAAATTGTTTAACCTTCTATTACGACATATTTGATCCCTATGCAAGAATATCTTAGGCTTGGTTTAATCATTACAATTTTTTTAAATTTCCATACAAAATATAATAAACAATTCAATTTTTTCAAATCCGAAAACAAAAATAATATTAAAAAAAAAAATTTTAACAATATTTTATTTAATTTTTAACTTTGATCTCATCTCATCTGTGTAACCAAACGAGGCCTTACAATTCAATGGAAGTAATGGTAAAACCCTGAAACATTTGGTTAAGGAAGCCAGCATCTAGGTTGTTGTCATTTAAGAAGATTTGTGACTAATTTCTCTTCTTGGAACTGAGGATCATTGGATGGTTTACATGCTTTAGGTAACTTATCAAAGAAAAGTTTACATGTTTCAGGTATAGTAGTACTAAAAGTGTCCTTGGTTCCAGATGTGTGAACCTAGTACCAAATCATGGACTCATATCCATCACACCACACACAGGGCAATAGATATTAATATTCAGTTTCAGTTGAACTAGGTAGTCTGACATGCTGGGACCCCACTGATAGTCTGATACCCTTATGTAAGCATCTGTTTTGGTAATGGCCGTTTGTTTCCATGCAGACTTTGTATATCCAGATAACAAACAAGGTTGGCTCCACAATAGCTCCCCCGGTGACAGTTCAGGCTTCAGTAATGTCAGATCTCGGGAGCCTTTTGCCACAGAGATTGAAGCAGTTGGCTGAAATTATCACTGGCTCTCCAGCACAAAATCTTGGTCTTAATAACACTGTTTTTGGTAAAGTTAAAAGCATCAGTTTATCTTCTTATCTAAAGGGTACTCTCAATGTCACCCCTCCTAGTCCTTCTCCAGCTCCATCTCCATCTCCAGAACTAGGTGATTATCCATCAATTTCACCATATCCTGCTCTCTCTTCGCGTACCTCTCCAACATCCTCGCCTAACATTGAGCACCGCTCACCTGCACATCCTCCTCGTCCCTGTCTATATCGTGGTTTCACAAATTCTCCAAGCCCCTCACTGGCTTCTCACTATAACCCAGCTGTTCCTCCTGCCTTCTCACCTGCAGTGGCTACTCCAAACTCCCCTCATATGGGTCCCACTTTCAAGTTGCCTCCAGATCTGTCACCTAAACCCAAAGTATCATATGCTCCCAGTCCAGGCCAGGACAAGGCAAGGGTAGAAGGCTTGGTTTCTCCATCACTTGCACCATCGCCTTCATGTAAGTTACATTTACCATGTCTTGAGATTTTCTTTTCTGCTGTTACCTGAGATAGTTATTGACTTGATGCTTGCATATCTTTACCTTATTTGTTGAGAAGTCCCACACGGCTTAGGAACAAATTCATCCTGGACTTTATAAGGAGTTACTTCACTCCTCCTATTAGACATTTTATGGGGAGAAATGAGTGTTTCTACATGGTATCAGAGCAGAGATCCTGAGTTCGAATATTGACTCTACACTCTATCCCATTTAATTAAATATTAGATTAGAGGAAAATTATTATTTCGTTTTCTATCAAACTACATCCAGCATCTCTTAGATGTAATATGCTACTGAATTTTCAATCACAGTTATTGTAGATTGCCTTTGCTGATCAGTTCTAAATTTTTTTCTTGGATGCACTTGTTTTTTTTTTTTAATTTTAATTTTTATTGTTTTTAAGGTCCATTTTTTTTGCAAGTTATACACTTACACGATGTGTGTACAATTTACAAACAGCTTTGGCAGCAGTTATTTCCTATCAAAAGATCTCGTTATTGGGGTTTTCTGGACTCTTGATCTTTCATCTCTTTTGTTGGTTGGATGATACTTCATTTTAACGATACACCTTAAAGATAGTTTCCAAGCATACAAACACAACAGCTTAGTGATGTCCTGTCCTATGAACAGTTCACAGATTTCGTCTAAGGAGAATACATATATAAAAGAGTAGCACTGCAGGTCAAAGCCAGGAAAGATGGCAGGCCTCTTACAGGATTTCTACGTTTCTGATGTTGCAAGAAACCCTGGGATGTTCTTTCCGAAGGGTAAAGACCCCCAGCGATATCATGAATAGTTAGTTAAAAAAACAGGTTTGCAGATTTCAACAGGAGAGGTGGGGCCAAGACATTTTCCCCATTTTGTTTTTTTACTTGGTGATTAAGGAAGTATTTTTTTTAATGATGTCATTTTTTTTTAAATGTTCAAGTGTATAAAAAAACTGTATGAAAAAAGAAAGAAAGGCCAAATGTAACACGATCCATTTCAAAAAGAACCATCGATACCTGTATCCATTGAAGTGTAAGATATGATGGTTCCTTTTGAGCATCTGCAAACAATGTAATACACAATTGTCATAAACAGGTGTTATATATACTCATAAAAAAGGCAGGTGGACACTTTTACTCGAATACAGCATTTTCATTTCAGATATTTAGGTTGCCATTTTGAAGATGTAATTGCCTATTATTGGGAAAGGATGTACGAAGATGTCAGTTTTGTCCGCACGTACAAGTTGACGATATTTCCTCTTGCAAGTGCGAGTGATTGTTGTGAGAGCAAAAATTGCACGTCAAAAAGTCATTTTCATGTCCACCCATAAGCCAGATTCGTATATCATCCCGGGAAAACTATTTGTCGAGATTTATCATGAATTTTCTTCTATTTATGCTCCCTCAAATTTGCATAAATATAAACAAAAGTGAAATACGAGAGGGGAAATTGAAATATATATATTTATATATTCTTGATGAGGTAGAACATTGGCGCCGTGTCCATGATTCCTTGACATTGACACATCCTTCCATGCACGCTGCAGGTCTAAGAAGCCAAGGCGTAGCAGCTCCGCCAACTGCCAAGCAAGCCTCCTAGCTGAAGTTGTAAACCCTGTAGGACAGGGTCCCTCGCTCATCTGGAGAGAATTTTGACAGGCTTTAGAAGAAATAGAAATGTTTGAACTGAATCACAGTTTGATTGCCCCATATCTTTTCATATCAGGACAAAATTGCAAAATTTGAGATTGGTAAGGGAACTTAGGGAAGTGAGAAACATACCATATTGAAATGTCAAAACAATAACCAGTGCTATGTCTTGCAGAAGTAGAACTTCTTTGCCACCTCCAACCAGTTGTCTATGCCTAGTGATAAACACAGCAACTGCTCCAACCTGAATCAAGTACTAGGAGTTTTGACTAAGGTTGTGTTTGGACAGTAAGATATTCTGAAGTATTATGTGAATAGTAATAAAAAATTAATGATAGAATATTAAATAGAAGTGAAAAGTAGGTAAAAAATAATAATTAGTAATTAGGTATTCTCAGAATATCATACCTAAGTACCCAAACTTGGCCGGAAAAAAACCAAGACATTGAATAAAAAGAGCAAGGCAGAGTTGAACCCGCCATTCCCCATTCTCTTTCACTCCATACTCCAAAGCTACTGCCTGCGTGTCAGTTTGGAGTGTGAATGATTAAACAATCAAGATTAAACAGCAATAATGAATACATTAATGGCAATTTTTCATATAGATGACTTTCTCTTATTACTTTTCACCAAATACAAACTCATGGTTGGAGGAAATATAATTATTTTGTTTTATTATAAATGTAAATGAGTTTGTATCATTATTTTTTGAAGAATTATAATGATTAAAATAATTGAAATTCACATTATTTGTATAAATAAAGATTGCCACATGGTATACGCTATACTTCTGCTCCCATCACAAGAGGTTAGGCTCAGACAGCTCTGAAAGATTACATATATATCAACTGGTTACAGTATGCAGGTACAATTCCACTCGAGATTGAATCCACGACAGTTTATTATCCAAGGCACATGACCGTTCCTGAAACTAAATCCATCAAGCTAATGAAGGTCTCAAAGCTAAAATTACCTTCATGAAAATCAGAAACTGCAACATGGTCAGAGGGAGGGAAAAAAAGGTGTTAAATAGATTGCAGATAACATGATGTCAAGATCAAGAAACAATAATAAGTGACCTTTTAACATAATGAACGTGCGAAAATTGTTTAAATGAAACAGTTTTGTCCAACATCACCACTGGTATAGATCGATCAGTTTCCAAAAATCACCAGGACTTGACACAACAGCTCCATACATTTGGTTTACCAACAAATTTGAATAAATTATGTTCGAAATATTGGGAAAATGAAATCATTAGGATGATTTAGTTAAAGAACAGAACATTTACCTGCCAAGCTTCATCGTCTTTTCCTCAGTGTTTTATCTTGTTAATCATTACCAAAGTTAATATTTTTACCTGTCTTTAAAGCAACATAATTGTAATTTGTAGAGCCTCACACAAACCGTTTTTAGCACCGGCAGTGATATAAACACAAGGCTATAGAATGAGCCAAGAGCGCCACCAGGAGCTACCTGCAAAAAGTTCACAGCTTTGTGACACCAACGCTGGAGTTCAGCAAAGAAAATACTGGGAGTTGATTGCAATCTTACCCCCATGAGAGGCTGAGCTAGCATCTTCGAAATCAAGGTAGCGATGTGTCAAATCCAACACTACACGGAAAGGCCACAGAGAGAACAGCCGACTCCATAACCAGTCCAACCAATCTGGCACGTCTTCAAAGCGAAAATCTTCATCATCTGTGTCTTCAAGATCGTTGTTGGAATCGTCTGGCAGCTCATAGCGGCAAACAGGGCAAGTGTTGTGGATGCGCAGCCAAGGGACAATGCAATCAGAGTGGTAGAAATGCTTGCACGGCATCAATCTGACTTCTCCACCAAGATCAAACTCTTCCTTGCATACCGGGCAACTCGGGTCGTTGTCCAAATACTTTTGCGTGAGTTTCACCTTTGGCAAGGCTTCAATAGCTGAAGCGGCGGTGGGAGGAGGTCCTGGCCAGTCATTCTGCCAAACCATCCCTTCGGTGAACTCCAATATCGTGTCCCCAGACATGGCATCGCTAACGTTATTGTCCCGGACAAACACATTTTCTGCTGGCGAAATGGGTCTTGGAGGACGAGGCGTCCGGACGAATTCAAGGGTAATCCAAGCTTGCTCATCTTCAAATTCTGATAACCATTCAAATCTCAGATCAGAACCAGTATTTGGACGACGCCTCGTAGGTGGGTCAAGTAGGCGAGTCGCAGGGGAGGGTTCTGGGCCCCTGGAATCAGTGACAAGCCTATGCATTGACACCTCCAGCTGAAGATATAACTCATGGAAGCATTGGGGACATATTTCTTCGAATAGGTTTGTGGAGGGAATCCTCACAATATGTAGGCAATTTTGACACCAGAAGTAATTGAAGGTTCTTGCCCTTCGGATTCCATTCGCTGTGAAACGAGACCCGCCGATCATCAGAGACATTGTTTACGATCCAAAGGAGGATTGCTAGTCTCTACGTACGTTTTTCAAGGGTGTGTTTACGAGAAAAAGTACGTTGGAATTTATAGGCAAGTTGTACGAAGGGCTGGAGAGAGAAAAGGATGGCTTTTGGCGGACTACACAAAGGATTCGTTGTAGTCCCTTGTTTTGCTTTCTTTTTCTTCTTGAGTGGTGTCTCCTCTTAACAAAGCTAAGTATGATTGAGAATTGATTCCAAGTCATTTATAGATTTTGGCTTCCTTATCAAATTCCTAATTAAGAATTTGATTTATGATTCTAGATAATTAAAAGTAACGAGAACTATCCTCTCACATAATTTATAAATAAGAAATGTTTTAACTACAAAGGTATTTTATAAAAATAAATTCATAATTTGACGTAGTTTAATGTGGTAGACCAAAGTATAAAATTATTTTTATTTTAAAGTAGATATATACTCTATTACATAAAATCACGTCAATTTATGAGTTTATTTTTATAAAATTATTTTTATGACTAATAATTCTCTTATAAACTTGACACATGTCTATTTACAAAAACTATAATGAGTAAATACTTTTAGCATGGATACGAGATATAAATATTTTTTAATATGATTAAGAGTTCGTTTTGATAGTGAGATATAATGAGATATTTTTAGATGAATTAAAAAAAAAATATTGTTAGAATATTATTTTTTAATACTATTATTATTTTGAGATTTGAAAAAATTAAATTGTTTATTATATTTTATATAAAATTTTTAAAAAATTATAATAATGAAATGATATGATATGAATTAAGAATATTTCTATACCGAAACGAGATGTCACGTGTTTTCACATGCTTAAAAGGGCATGTATCAATTTTTTTAATTAAACTAATTAAAAAAATGCTACTCACACCAAACAAATATCCAATTATATTCAATATTATTGTCAATCCAATTAGAAGAACTACTCTGCCCGGCCGCCAAACGTACCTGCCAAGAAAGTTGATGGAGCCACAATTTGGTGCTTTGAATAAGAGACCAGCGGATCGTAATTATTATTTTTTTATTTGACGATAGTTAGTTGTATGACCTTCCGGTAAGTATTATTTTGCCATTTTGGTGCCTAGAATGTTGACCTGGGCCGGTCCGGGCCCTTCCAGCCCATATGAGCAGCAGACCATACCGGCCCCGAGAATCGAGTCCACTCATCGAAACCCCGAGTCAACTCACCCGTTGAAGCCTCCAGTTTCGGATTGGGTTCTTCTCGTCTTTGTCACCTAGTCGGTTCTATCAATCAAAAACCCCCAACATCCCTCACCCTCCTCTCTCTTCCGTCTCTCTCTCTAACGCGCCCCTCCCTAGAGAGAGAACGACAGACGGTACCTCTTATGAGAAACTTTTACCTCTAATTTTCTCGGTATCCAAACAGGGAACTTCGATCCCAAACAAATACTAAAAAAAAAAAATGTCTCACGCGGTGTTCCAAACGGCCCAAATTATGCCCATAAAGACCTTATCATCGAAGCCCAAGGTGAGTCCACTCTTGCCGGCTGCACATCCGGTGGCCGGTAAGGTGGTCCGGAGGGGACTGGTGATAAAGGCCTCTGCTTCGTCTTCTTCGCCCGTCGTGGAAGGGGATTCCGTCGGTTTGTTGGAGCGCTGCTTTATGGCGCCACCTGCGGCCTCGGCGGCGATAATTAGTCCGGTCATGAAGGGAGAGTACGGCTCGTTGGGAGCGGTCACGTTGGAGAAGGGCAAGCTCGATATGTCTCAGAAGCAGTCCAAGTCTAGCCCCGAGGTGTGCTTTTTTCTTTTTATTTTATTTGAATAACTTTTTTATGCGTTAGTTGGTTGAGAAAAACATCTTCGAGTTCTTTTATTTACCGGATGGTTGCTGTGAAACTGGGGGAAATAGAAGTGTATAATTTGAGAACCTTAGCGTTCAGGAACCAAAATCGTTGAAGAGAAATAAAAATTACTTAATTTTATATTTAGGGCCCGTGGAAGGCGTTTGATTATTCACTATTTGGTTTTCTTTAGTTAAGCTCTTAATTATAAAGAAAGCAAATGCATGTTTGACTGCTCTTAGTTTTCTTAGGAACCGAATGAAAGGTTAAGGGCTGATTTTGGCTCTCCAGTACCTAACTTACTGGAAGACAAAATGGAAGCTCTCACTGACAGGAAATGCGTGACTGACTGAGACCTTGTGAAGAAATTATATATGATTTTCTTTTTGCGACCCTAGCATCATAGCCCGTTGTATCTGTGTCATATGCTCCTTGTTGACGCTTTAGGACCTTAGTCTTATTGGATCACCAAACTACCTTCATTGGAGATGTTATCTTGTTTGGCATAATATAATACCAACATGCTTTTGCCTACATTTCAAATTGAAAGGGAAATAGGTGTTTAGAAAAAAATTGTCATGATTTAGAACGTCATCAAGGCTGGGTCCTTTGGATCCCGATCCACCCCGGGGAGTAAACCATACAAGGCCCCACCCACCAGAACATAATAATTTAATTTCTTCTAGTTCTTATCCTATAAAAATATGAATCATGGAACTGAATCGGAAAGGAATGCGCGTTGCTTTGAAGACATGGAACGCACAATGGCGAAGCTGAAGAACTTTTTCCTCCACACTTTACTGCTTTGGTTTTCCGCTGTTGTACTAAATGGGGACAATGTTCATGAGTTCTTGTCTTTAATTTATCGCTCTTAGAATGTATTTAGGTGTTTTTCTGTATACTTCCTGTGTACACGGGCTTTGCCTACTTCATTCATATCAATAATATTTATCTCTTACTTATTAAAAAAAATAATAATTTAGTTCTCCAACTCGTGTTAGTTCTCAACTACTATTACCATACTATCAGGAACTATTTTACCTGTGCATGACAACATAATATGCGTTTGCAGTTGACTGTTCTCAGAATAAAAGTGTCCTTAAAAGATGAAATGGGATTTCTTTTTGTGTATGAAACTGGTCAAATTGGTAGGTTTGCATCATCGAATTTATATATCTCTTATATCATGCAGATACCTTAGGGGAACCGACATTTTTTATAGATTCGATCATTTTCTTTTTAGTTTCTGGGTAGGTCTGATACTCTGGTTCAAGGTTCATCTACCGAACCTATTAGCTGAAAGTTCCTACTTTGCCTTGGTTTGATAATTTTTATAAACAGTTGTTCAGTTTTTGGTCAATGACTGATACCTTTGAAATTGCAGACTGCAATTGGGGGAGGCGGTGGAGATATTGGGAAGAAAATAAATCATGGTGGTGGTGATGGTGGTGATGACGACGGTGATGACGATGATTACTTTGATGACTTTGACGATGGTGATGAAGGAGATGAGGGAGGCTTATTTAGGAGACGGAAATTTCTTGAGGAGGTTAAAAATTCTCATACATTTTCAAAAACACTAAATCATGTTCCTAGGGTAGATAAGATTCTTTGTATGCTAATGCTGTTAATATCGATGTTTTTCTGATGCAGTTATAATTTTGTGCCTTTTACCAGCTGTTTGATCGTAAATTTGTAGATGCCGTATTAAACGAGTGGCAGAAAACAATGATGGACTTGCCTGCTGGATTCCGCCAAGCTTATGAAATGGTATAGTATTTTTCTAAGTTTCTGATTTTTGCCAAGAATTTGTCTCTGGATACCTATTGAAATTTTGCCTCCAGGGTTTGGTTAGCTCTGCTCAAATGGTGAAATTCCTAGCAATCAATGCCAGGCCAACTTCGACTAGGTTTATATCCCGAGCACTTCCTGAAGGAATGTCAAGGGCATTTATTGGCAGGTGATTTTGTTCAACTCTGCTTACCAACATTCCAACTTAGTCTTTTGCTTCATTTAAAACTTAATCCCGTTCAATCTCTCTTTTATGATTGTGTTAACTATTTATATGAAACATTTTGGTGGATGTTTTACATTTTTTTTTGCTTTCGATTCAATTTTAGTGAGAAAGATCCCTAATTATTTTTTTATAGGAAAAGAGAAATAAAATTATTATTATTATTTTTTGATAGGTAATAAGAGATTTTATTCCAAGTAAATAGGCATAGCCCAAGTACACATGGACTATACACTAGAATACACCTAAATACAAACTAAAGCAAAATGATTATTATTTTAGATCCCTAATTCTTATCTAAACTAAAATTATTTTGTTGCACAGGATGCTTGCAGATCCTGCCTTCTTATATAAGCTGCTTTTGGAGCAGGCTGCTACAATCAGTTGCTCAGTTTGGTGGGAGGTGAAGAATCGTAAGGACAGGTCTGTGCTCCCTTATGTGAAAAAGGAAGCAAAACTTTATCTGGTATGCTTTACTTCACTGCTCAGTTTCTCCTTTACTGTGGTTGTAGGATAAAGCAAGAATGGGATCTGGCACTTCTTAATGTGCTCACGGTAGCAGCCTGCAATGCCATTGTTGTTTGGTCACTTGCTCCTTGTCGTTCATATGGGAACACATTCCACTTTGATTTGCAAAATACATTACAGAAGCTGCCAAGTAATATATTTGAAAGAAGTTACGCATTTCGTGAATTTGATATGCAAAAGAGAATCCATTCATTCTTCTACAAGGCTGCAGAGTTGTGTATGGTTGGGTTAAGTGCTGGAGCAGTACAAGGTGGATTGTCAAACTTTTTGGCTAGTAAAAAGGAGGGAAGGTAAGCATATCTTGGAAATATGCGTTCCCTTTACCTATTATTTTCATCTTGATAGATGGATGTAAAGATCTCTGCTGGTGATTGGGTGAACTAGTCCAACTAATTAACTTTGGATGACGTTTAACTGTTTGGCAGGTTATCTGTGACAATTCCATCTGTGGGTACAAACGCACTTGGTTATGGTGCTTTCCTCGGTCTTTATGCAAATCTCAGATATCAGATGTTATGTGGATTTGATAGAGCAATAAGCAGCCATTTTGATGTCATTGGAGTGGCTCTGTTTTTTAGCACGGCTTTGAGGTCTGTTACTTTCACTAGGAAACAGTTGTTCATATTTCAAACTTAAAATCGTGTTGGCATGCATTTTTGCACTTTCCCATGCTGAAAGAAGGGTTTGTTTTCCTTTACCTAACCTTTCCTAATTTGTTAGCTTGATATGATATTCTTAGGGCTTTGGCGACACTGTCAATAGAGTCAATGCTCACTTGTGATAATCCAACCATAGTTGCCTCTCTTTATTGTTTTTTTTTAACTGTTGCTATTAGTTTAATCATGTTTATGGCGGGTTGCTTTTATTTTCATTTTCTTCTTTTTTTAATGAATAAACAAGCAAAATTTTCTTCTTATTTTTTTGTTCCTTTATAAAATAGATATGATATTGTTTTTTTTTTTTGTCTGTTAATCTGATAATATACTACTCAATCATGTAGTCTTGTTGACATATTTTCTTGATATGTTGTGAGAGTTTCATCTAGTGGCATGAGGAACCCATTGACATACATTGTCACCTAATCTTCGACTATGGATGTCGAAAATATTGTTTGTTTTGTGTTGGATCTTTACATCAGAACTTGTGAAATTGTTTAACTCTTGCTAGTGATTGTATGCAGGATTTTGAATAACCAATTGGGAGAGAGATCAAGGCTGGCCTGGCTAGGGGTAGAGGCAGATCCGCTGGTTGATTCAGATACTCTCTTGAAGGTTTATAACAGACCTTCAGAGGATGCTGATAGGCCATCTTCAAAATGGTTTATATCAAAGAATGCCATTGTTTCTGGACTCGGGCTCCTTGGCATCAAACAGGAGAAGGGTGACTCTGTTGCCGATGGTGAACCATCAGCCCCGAAGGCTCGGAGAAAGAGGATTGTCCGGAAGAAAGTGACTTCAAGTTGAGCATGGATTTCTTATGATGTAATCGTTATCGCTGTCCAATTTTGCCATCTGATAAAGACGTGGCTAGCTTGCTCATCAGACTTGAGAAAGTAAGAGCTGGTAGTAATGATTCATGACTGCTTCTGCCTTGGACAACCTAGAAGGAGCAGATTTAAATGACCATGACGAGAATAATTCTTTTGTTTTTGTGGGGGTTATGTGGGGGCGAATTTCTTGATTTTTCCTTGAACTCTTGTACTTTAACTAAGTAAACACGTTGTGTAAGACTGCTATTTGCAGAATTTTTCTAATAGGTTTGAAGATTTTGTTCCCAGATTACATATTTTGATCAGTGATTTGATCATTTCTTTTGGCAACTAGCTCCCGAACTGCTCAGTGACTTTCAATTAATGCTGTTACTCTCCTTAGTGATGAATGTCAATTCATTCTCTCTGCACACAATCCAACTACCAAAAATTGTAATGAATTTGTGTGACTCGCCCTAGATTGAGTCGGCATTCCAACAAGCCTCGTCATGCATGTGTATATGCCCAGAATGTCTTGCTCTCTGTTCACCACTTGGGTTGAATTTGGAACCATAATATATACCAAAAATATGATACGAATAAGTGGGGTGCCTAGGTGTAAAGGGGAACTCACTTCACCATTCACATTTTCAAACCTGGAAGAGGCCAAACACTTGCTTGGTGTTGGACCGTTGGTAATCTGACGCTTACAACATGGTGGGATTAGCAGCAAAACTGCTGTACTCGTAATGTGGAAGTGGTTTGAAAATGTGATTTTGTATTAATATGCTAAGTGATTAGTTCTCTCGCATGCATTATTTTTTTCTTCTTTTTGGATAAGACTCAAAAGAGTATTCTCCCATACTTTAATACCCCCTCGACTGTTGGCCAGTGATTGTGATATAAAATCATATCCAGAAAAGAAGAGACCACCTCCTCTCTTCCCCCCTACACACCGTCGCCTGAAAATGAACCCCATTGTCTCAACCCTCCAATACTGGCTAGTGAACCACCCAACCATCCTCCACTTCTCATGGACTCCGGGTCTAACCCCTGCCACCACCCCTCTCTTCCTCTTCATCACCCTCCTCTCCTACCTCTCCCTCACCTTCCTTCTCTCCCGCCGCCTTATCCCACTCCCCTCCTCCCTTGGTCCCACCTTCCTCAAACCCATCTCCGCCCTCCACAATCTCGCCCTTCTCCTCCTCTCCCTCGTCATGGCCGTCGGTTGCACCCTCTCCATCATCACCCACACGCCTCACCTCCGCTGGATCTTTTGTTTCCCTCCACACACCCCTCCCTCTGGGCCCCTCTTTTTCTGGGCCTACGTCTTCTACCTCTCCAAGATTCTCGAATTCGTTGACACCCTCTTGATCATTCTCAGTAACTCCCTCCAACGGCTCACCTTCCTCCACGTCTACCACCACTCCACAGTCCTGATCATGTGCTACATTTGGCTGCACACCTCCCAGTCCCTGTTCCCCGTAGCGCTCGTGACCAACGTCTCCGTGCACGTGGTCATGTACGCCTACTACCTATTGTGCGCCATCGGGGTGCGGCCCAGGTGGAAGCGCCTGGTCACGGATTTCCAGATCGTGCAATTCGTGTTCAGCTTTGCGGTCTCAGGTCGGATGCTCTACGAGCACTTCACCGGATCCGGATGCTCCGGGATCTGGGGTTGGTGCTTCAACGCCGTTTTCAATGCCTCTCTTCTGGCTCTCTTTCTGGATTTCCATGTTAAGAGTTATGCGAAGAGGAACAAGATGGGTCAAAAGGACAAAAGGTCGTAATTTTTTTGTTGGGTCGGCGTATTCTCTTTGATTGGACGGTCACGATTGATTAGAATCCTTATCTTTGATTGAGAAACGAATGTCGTTTTGGAAATGGTTTTACTTCTCTATATTAATTGTGTGGTTGTCACTTGTCGTTGGTCATGGATGTGTGCCATTCATAAAGTCAGACAAATCATCTTCTAGCATTATATGACTCTGGATTGAGATATTCTCTCTAGACTGTTGTAGCCTTGTACGAAGCTCAATCCAAGGAAGCACAGTGATGTTTTGTCCAACGGCGGCACCCGCGCTAATGCCTGCCTACGTAAACTCAAACTAATTTTTGATCAATTTATTAAAAAATAATTTTTAAAAATTTTTTTTTTTATCCCCATATACCATCTATACGCTATTATTTATTTTAGAAGATATCTGCCTTAATTTAATTTAAAAGATAAATTTTAAACTATAAAAATATTAAAAAATTTTAACCAAGCCAAACTCCAATATGTCTTACAACAAAGGAATATCACTTCCAAATAAATAAATAAAAGTAGCCATAAACATTATGCTCATTCCTAAATAAAAAGGGTTTTAATATTTGACCAGTTTGAATATATAAATGAGATGAAATGAAATAAAAGTTGAATAAAATATTATTATAATATTATTTTTTAATATTATTTTTGTTTTAAATAATTTAAATAATTTATTATATTTTATGTAAGAATTTAAAAAATTTGTAAAATGAGATTATCTCTTCTACCAAACCAAACTAGGCTTTCCAAATCAAGATGACTGCATAAGATAAGGCACGAGTTACGCATGAAGGGAGTCCTGTTTCGGTTCTAGACGGATGGTACCATTACTGACTAGAAAGCCATCCAACGGTTAAGATGAAAACCCAAAAAAGGGTTGGGAGGAAAGGTCGTTCGACCATCGGACCATGGACTGTATATATCGTCCATTACTGCAAAGTTGAAGCCAGACTGGGAGCATTTTCAGATTACTGTTGCAGGCAATGAGGATTCTGCAATTTGTGAAGAGAGAGATACAAGGAATGTAGTTCAAATTTTCCAGTATCTGAAGCTTCCATGTAAATTATATATATACACACACACAAAGATATTTGCTTTCAACGCATTATATACACCATTAATGTTCAAATAAAATGGGTGGGTCATAAGTGCCCCTTGATTAATTTGGCATTTTAATTTTTTAAAACATCATAATTCATTATTCACTAGAAAAGAAAATTACTTATTTAGCCAATAGACAATGGTCAATGGTAGGGATGCTACCTGCATGTTGTGGGGCGGGGGATCCTTCCCCACACCATGAGGGGGATTGCATTTTTTATCACTCCCCTTGCCTTCCGTCATGCCCCTTCTTAGGCCAACCTATTGGGTGGTCCAAAAATAATTTTTTAAACTCAAATTATAAATTAAAATTTATAAATGTAAAAAGAACTTAAACTCATTAGAATTATATTTTGGATCGTCTTGACCTCCTAGACCAACTTTTATATAAGAAGTCAAGGCAATACAATATTCATATTTAAGCAATGTGAGACTTACTAAAGGGGGCCAAGGCAATGCAATAACTTGAATACAATTTCAAGTTTTTAATAAATTGTATATATCTATATACAATATATTTAATTATATATAAATATAAAAAAATATTTTTTTTTAGATATGTGGAGCAGGTCGATAGAATCTGGGGATGGTAAATCGTGTTAACGAATCTTGTTTGTGTCATGTCAATTTGTCAAATCGTGTATATTATACGATATGGGTTAACTCAGACATGACCCGTTAAATTTAATGAGTCAGGTTTTCAAACCCTAACAAGGCTTGTTTTGACTTGTCATGAATTAATTAAAATATATCGATACGACACGACCTGTGTCAACCCGTTTATGTAAATGGATTGAATTAATCCAAATAATCCATTGGACCCAATTAACATAATTTCACATAAAATTTAAAATCACAATATCTCTCAAAAATACAAAACTAACAACATAAATTCAAAATTACAATTCAAACAATAAAAATATCAAAATTACAATTTAGAGGAAGTGTGTGAAGCGGTCGTGACTCGTGAGAACTGGCTTAACTTAGAACTAAGAGAGAGTGAGGGTGTAAGAGAGAGTTAGGAAATACGAAATAGAGTTAGAGTATTTTTATTTCTAGGTAATGATATAATTGTAATTTTGAGTAAAAAATTTAATGGGTCTAAATGGTTACTAACCACTAAAAAATCGTGTCTCAACAGATCAGTCTGTTTTAATCAGAATCCGTTAACATCAAATCCAAACTCATTAATTTTGTATCGTATTCGTGCCACATATTTCTATCCCAAATTAGAATCTCTAGTATAAAATATTTGGTTTTGGACGCGGTCCACTTGGTGTTGGCCCATAACAAATTATGAAAAGGAAAATAGAAAAAATAAATGAGCATTCTATAAATTTCCGTTGGGTAATCAGAGTTCTTGTCCTCATACGGAAAAATAACCAAATTTATAAAATGAAAAATAATTATATATTAATAAAATTAATTAAGATTATTTGGTTTGATTAATGTTAATGTCGTGTTTTGCACACTCTTAAGTTAGGCTTTTAACAACTCAGGTCTTTACAACGGACCCTATAAAGAGAAAGATGAATGCGGCTTGAGAGGGCGGCCTAGGGACCAGGGAGCTTCCAATGTCAAAGTCAGTAAACGCTTTTAGTATAGTAAATAAGTAAGGAAACTTAAAAAACAGAGAGCGTATCCTCGTACCTGGGTTCAACTATTTATACTAGAAGTTCGGTGAGTAAATCAAGCCAGTTGCTATGAGATCCGGAGTTCTCGTACTGTTAATCTTATCATAATCTTTAGATGCGGCAGGGCTTCGTGTCGGTTTCATGACTGCAAGTGTGACTCGATTTTCAACATCATTAATATGAGGCAGTTTCTTGAGCCTCAACTTGGCTTATGGGAGCCGTTGATGCTCTGATGCTGATGAATCGGTGGTCCTCTGCATTTCCTGTGTACCCCACACATACCCAGTTCTTGAGGGAAATCGCTGATGTGTTAGCTTGAACTGTCTTGTCGACCAGACGGCGTCTCTTCTCGGTTGAAAATTTGCTTCCTTATTCAGATTAGATTCTCAGTGGGCTGGAATTATGGACGAGGTCCTAGACTCGTATGGGCCTTTCTTGAAGGGAAAGTTCCCTTCACAATTAACATAATTTAGCATGATTAAGAGCCATTATATATAATAAATAAAGCTTTTAATAGAATGCCAATATTTGGTTTGAGCACTTGACCTTCAAGATCAGTACGTCATATAACTTGTATATATATATATATATATTTTTTTTAACTTTTCTTAAATTCATTAACTTTTTAAAAAATTCATTGGTTACAAAACTAAAAGGTATATTATTAACTTAATCAAATATATTATTTTTCATTTGAGAACTTCAACTTATTTGTATATATAATTGGGATGATGTGGTTGAATCGGTTCAAATTTGAAGAAACTTTAAAGTTTCTTACTATATATGCTGTGTGCTGATGCTTATGCTTGAGGTGAGTAAAGCATAGACACTAGGACTTTGTCATCCATTCGGACAACAGGTGAGACCTAAAACATAAACAATTAAGCAAAGAGAGATGATGAAAATGAAAAAAAAAAATCAGCATAATGTTAGCTGAGAGGCAAGGTATCATTTGATTTTCTGCTTTGTAAGCAAGGAACCATTTTGGGCTGCCATAATTACTTGTTGATTCACTCACTCCCACACGTATTCTTCCTTTCTCGATCTCTTGCATCTTTATAGGTTCCTCTTCACATAACCCACAGATAACATTTCTCCTCTCGTGTGATCAGTACTATCACTAAAGCAAAGAGAGAGTTCGATAGAGCGATCGATGGCTTCTCATCTCAACCTTTTCATCTTCACTATCATTGCATCAGGTGCTATTCCCTCTTCATCATTTTGTTCATATTCTTCGTTTTGTTTGTATATAGCAAGCATGCAATCTTTTTGCACCATTGTAGGCATTCTCTTTGTCACGGCAAAAAGTAGGTGCAAATTTTGGAAGGCTGCATAATATTGCCAACCATGAGCTTACTAACATGATTTCGTTTTTAAGAGCTTACAAAGGTTGTATTCATTTTGTTGGGCAGTGATTAAATTGTCCGAAAGCACAAGATCGTTCACCATAGTAAATTACTGCAAGGAAACAATATGGCCTGGAATTACACATGGTGAGAACTTCAGCGGCGGAGGTTTTGCACTAAAACCCGGACAGTCTGCTGTCTATACCGCTTCGGCAGGGTGGGGTGGCCGGATATGGGCTCGGACTGGCTGCAATTTCGACAAAAAGGGTAATGGAAAATGCCAAACGGGTAGCTGCGGCACCGTCCTCAATTGCACCGAGCCGAGCAGGCCACCCACCTCCATCGCCGAGTTCAACCTTGGACAAATCGATTTCTATGATGTAAGCCTTGTAGATGGCTTTAATATGCCTATAGTTGTCAAAGCTGTTAATGGTACAGGCAACTGCAGTACTGCTGGCTGTGATGGAGATTTGAGGCAAAACTGCCCGTCGGAGCTCACTGTAAAGGCTGACGGAAAGGTTGTGGCTTGCCGGAGTGCATGTGATGTGTTCAACACTGATGAGTATTGTTGCAGAGGATTGTTTGGAAATCCATCCACATGTCTACCTTCGAATTATTCCAAGAGTTTCAAACAAGTATGCCCAGCAGCATACAGCTTCGCATTTGATGACCCTACCAGCGTTACAACTTGCTCTGGAGCAGACTACATAGTTGCATTCTGCGCATCAAGGTAAGTAAGATCACAGTATTTAGAGCAAATGAGAATTTCCAGTAACTTTTACAAGGTATAATTTTTACAAACTTCTTTGTTGATGATTCTAGGAACCAGACCATATGCTCTTATCATGATAAGCAGCTTGCCTGCAATCAAATATCAAAGGGCATCAGAGTAATCTCTCATGGATGGTGGGTCCCAATGCTTGTATTAACCTTCATCTTTGAATCATGGTGGGTCATGCTTTAGCAGATGCTGTACAAAAAAGTCATATTTTTGTACTTTATCTTATTTGGTTCCATACAGTTTTGGCTGTTTTTTTCCCCTTTTTTTGATTAAGCTGATTAAATCACAAGCTATATATAAGAGGATATGCCTGCCATATATATCTTTTTTCACCCGGTTTGGGGTGCATATTTTTCAGTTTGTGAAATATTAATCTATGGAAAATGATGTGAAAATTTTTTTAAATTTTTTTTAACAATTTCAAATATTTTTTTAAAAAAGAAAAAAATTTACAATATTATTAAACAATATTTTCTTAATCACTAAGTAAAAAACAAAACTATCCGGAAAACTTAATGGGAGCTAAGACGGGCTCCCTAGCATTTCCCTTAATCTATACGCCAAATGGATAGGAAAATGGGCAAAGATCAGAACATTTGGATGCAAAGATTGATGGAAGTAATAGGGTTAGAAAGGAAGGTAAAAACAAAAGCAACTTGCCAAGCTAACTTTGTCAGGTTCAAAGCTTAAATAGCTCCTTGAATAACGTATCCCTTCCACATAGCATTAAGAAATCTTGCATAGAATACATGGCAATTTCTCCAGTATGACATTAGAGATTAGAAATTACCAGTGCTCTAGATCTTGTCATGTCAAATGAAATGAGAGCAACAACTTCCAGCAAGGAAGATATAGAGCACTCTGAATTTCTGAATTCAACCAAAATAGAAGTCGACATATGAACATTCATGCAGAAAAAAAGAAGAAAGGAAAAAATGGAAAGGACTCACCTGGGGTAACTCAAAATCAGCAGGCTTCAGTGGTAAATTTGGGGTTCAGGCAATACCAGAACAAATTAATAATCTGTTTTCTTCTTAGATGCAATCCTTTGCATTCTGATTCAAGCAGTAAAGTGAAATCCTTAAAAAATATTATCCTTGTGTTTCTTCCTGGGAGCTTCTTTTTATGTTTCAGAAGCAAACAAGTGACATCAATCAACAAAACTAAACAGTCGAAATAATACAGTAAAAAGGAACAAAAATAACCTCATGTATACCAATTCCTATAAAAAAAAAAGATAAAAATTGAAAAGGTATTACATTTTCTGTTCTATAGACCTGGGGATTGTTTAAGCCGGGTTAGTGGGGATTTTGATAGCATTTATTGGTTATCTCTGCTATTTGAAATTTGAAAGAACTACACTTGGAGCACATAATCGAGTCCTGAGCAAGAGAAAGAACTCGGAATGAGAAGAAGGTGGACGGGCAAAGAGCGAGAAAATCCCCCCCCAAAAAAGGAAAACGTGCATGTGTTGGACAGAGGGACCTTTCTCTGGGAGGCTGGGACCATGCTATGAGACGTAAGAGTGGCGGCGCGAGTTAGGCTCTGTTGCTGGTTTTATTATGTCAAATTTAAGCATGGGCGCTCTGTATGGTTGCACGTTGCTGATTTCAGGAGCGGATATTGAGAATAAAATATATATCATGCCATCGGAGCCATATTAAAACGAATAAAAAAAATTCTAATTACCTTTGGTTAATATTTTTTTTATGATTAATGTGACAAAAATATATTAACACTTGTCACGTTAATAATATTACCTTCTCGAATGCTAAATTTTTTCTGTGAAATATTGAACCAATTTCTCAACTACCATGTAGAAAGCAGACCATTTTAGATAAATACAAGCCACTCTTTCTTTATGCACAGGAAAGACAATATCCATGGCCTTATCTTCTCATGCAGCTTCAGTCCTCACCACCGCTCAATCCTCGAAACCTTCAATTCCTAAGTCCCTCTGCTTTCTGCCTCCTCGAACTGCCTTTCGTTTTCCAGTCCCTGCCATTAATCCCAGCACCCACAACCTTTCAAGCACCTCGCACCCTGAGAAATGGAGAGCCAAAATTTCTTTCCTTCCTGCTTTCCTGAAAAAAGGCAAAGATGCCAAGACTCTCAAGGAGGAGCTGTTTGAAGCCATTGCGCCCCTGGATCGCGGAGCAGATGCCACTTTCGAAGACCAGCAAACAGTTGATCAGGTTGGACCGAATTCTTTTTCTGCTCGTACCTTTGGTTTGATCTCTGGGTTCTCGTTTTCTCTGTCAAAAGTTAACGATTTAAGAGAATTATCAACATGAACGAAATTTACATGTGATGCTTAAAACGGAAATCGATAGGATTTTAGTGGGAAATTGGTATTATATATTTAGTTCGTGATATCTTAACGCATTTATGTAAACTAAATTTGTCTGATACTCTGAAACTTATTTTCAAATAGATTGCTCAAAAACTTGAAGCACTTAACCCAGTAAAGCAACCCCTCAAATCTAATTTACTCGATGGCAAATGGGAGCTTATCTACACTACTTCAACATCAATTTTGCAGACCCAGGTTAATTTATTCTCCATCTTCACTGCTATACATTGTCTTCTGTAAGGCTTCAGCAATCTTTTATAACCTCTACACTGCATTCTATAGAGTTTTAGTTTTATTTACTCTTTGACTTTACTGCGCATTTTTCGCTGTTATCAAATTATCACTTGTTCCAAAAGTTTAAGCTGATGGAAAAAGATAATTTTTTATTATTTATTTTATATCTTAATATTCATCCTCACGTGTGAGTTAGACTCTTCCTCATTGGGTGGTCCAACACGTGAAATATTTAATTAAATGTGATAGAGTGAAGAGTTATGATTCGAGTTCAAGACACCTGCTATGATATCATGGGAAATCACCACTTTTTTTAAAAACTTAAGCCGATGGAAATAGGTAGATTTTTATTATTTATTTTATATGTTAACAGGTTTATCAACATTTCCATACTTGTAATGCCATGCATGGTTGTGATGGTTATTTCGAGCGGAAGGGATCAGTTGTTCTACATCTGGATATGGTTCTGCACTCCTTACATTTTGGAGGGCCTATTTAATATTCTGAATTGCTAGAAAAAGCACTTTGCATACTCTTTTTTCTTGGCAAGTCCTGCTCTGTATCTTTCATGGTAAAATGAACAAAGAAATAAATTATTGCGCCTGGACATGCTTGCCTTTTCTGACATTTTCATGGTAAAAATTGCATTCACTTTGGAAATTAACATGGTGATCACAGAGACCCAAATTTCTAAGATCTAGTGCAAACTACCAGGCGATCAATTTGGATGTACTTAGGGCCCAGAATATGGAATCTTGGCCATTCTTCAACCAGGTATACTCAATTTATTCTGATGTTGTACCTAAAAAATATGTAATGGGAAGAAGACATGGAAAGAGATTAATACGTAATGATTAGAATTGACCGAAGAGAAATACTACTTATCATCCCCACACCGCACACTAACATGTGATTTGTCATTTTTGTCTTTCTATGTAAACACGCATATTTATACATCAATATGTGTGTGTTTAAATAGAATGACAAAATGACAAATCACATATTAGTCTGTGGTGTAGGAGATGATAAGTAGAATTTTTCTTGACTGATATATTGTGTTGCAGTGCAGTCCTCTACATTTCTTTGTTAGTGAGGTAGTTTAGCAAGACGGACATTTTAGTAATTTAACATACTTGGGCTGGTTATGAAGATCACTTTGGATTCAGAGACTGATGCACATAGACTTGCTCATGACCTGCCATATTTGTTATGAATATGTTTTGTATTGGTAGGTGACGGCAGATTTAACACCTCTGAATGCAAGGAAAGTGGCTGTAAAGTTTGATTATTTTAAAATCGGAGGTTTGGTAAGTAATCTCCTTGCCAGTATTTTTTTTTTTTTTTAAAGGCCACATGAGTTATATAGGAAGAGCAAGGTGCTTACTGATTTTGATGCACAACAGATACCTATTAAGGCACCTGACAGAGCTCGCGGTGAATTGGAAATCACATACTTGGATGAAGAATTGCGGTACTGAGCCAATAATATTATATAAATTTGAAGAGAATCCGACTCTAGACTTCAAGATTCCTTCATTAATCCCTTTTTTTTCTTTGACAGGGTATCAAGAGGTGACAAAGGAAACTTGTTCATCCTGAAAATGGTGGATCCATCTTACCGAGTTCCTGTTTGATTAGTGTGTAGTTTCTTGGTCACGAAAGAGGGAAACGAATTTTGCAATTGCTGCTGATCTGCTTAAAACGCAGTTTTGGTCATATCATTAGCTAGTTTCCTTGTTGTATACTATATATAAAGGCTACAGAAAAATGTTCAAGGGATTGCAAATTCCTTGGCAGGCTTATACTAAAAGGGAAACTTTGATAGCAAGGAGAAAGGAGACAACAAAATTTTGTGAGAAAAAATGATTTCATTCAATGCAATATTCTGTACAATCCTAGAGAATTATATACACAGTTGAAGACAACCAAAAGAATGGTAGAGGTGCCATGAAATGTGCTAGCACTACACCCATATACAGATGAGGACAAAAAGCACACCATTTGTTTACAGAGGAAATTAGCTAATTAATTCTTCATAGTGGATAGCTTGGTCTCTTGTACACCTTTACAGGAGGATGTCTGTGACTTGAAGGAAATATCAAATGAGTCTTTCAATTCTTGAGACTCCCTCTCAAGATGGGCATATATATTCAAGATGCTCATCTTGGATAGTGAAATGTAGCTGCTGGCAGTGCTTTGTTCAGTATATCTGCAAGCTGAAACTTAGAAGCAATATGGACTGGTGCGATGATACCAACAAGAACCTTTTCCCTAACAAAATGATAGTCTAACTCTATATGTTTTGTCTTTTCATGGAAGATAGGATTCTTGGTAAGGTGGAGAGCTGACTGACTATCACAGTAGAGCAAAGCAAGTTGTCTATGTTCTATCTTAAAGTCCTTTAATAAAGAGAGTATCCAAACTATTTCACAGTCGTATGAGCTAAAGCTCTATACTCTGATTCTGCTAAAGAACGTGAGACAGTGGCTTATTTCTTGAATTTCCAGCTGATTAGAGAGTCACTAATGAACACACAAAAACCATTGATTGTGGGTTTTTTTTTTTATTGTGGTTTCTGGATAGGCAGCCCAATCAGAGTCACTGAAAATTTTGAGGTGCAATGAAGTTTGTGAGGAGAAGAAAAGTCCTTGTCCAATTGTGCCATTTAGGTACCTCAAGATCCTATGAACAACTTGCAAGTGGACTAGAGCCAGTTTGTCCGTAAACTGACTTAAAATATTGACAGCATATGTGATGTCAAGCCGTGTGCTTGTCAAGTAAATTAGCCTACCTATCAATCTCCTGTAGCCTGTAATATCAGTCAATAAGTCTGTGTGAGAATGAGCTAATTTGTGATTAACTTCTATGGGAAGGTTAACTGGTTTACGGCCAAGAAGGCCCATATCTTCAAGGATTTCAAGGCCATACTTTCTTTGGCAGAGGTGAATACCTGTTGTTGTTCGAGCAATCTCTAAACACAAGAAATATTTTAAGGATCCAAGGTCCTTGATCTTAAACTAAGAGTGCAGATGTAGCTTGACAGATTCAATAGCAGCCAAATTTGAGCTTCCTATGAGAATGCCATCTACATAGACTAAGAGCGCAATGTATCCATCCTTATTTGACCTTGTGAATAGTGAGTAGTCAGACTTTGACTGTTGAAAGCCAATGGCAACAAGAGCAGAAGAAAACTTTGAATGCCACTACCGAGTTCAATTGGTGAGCTGTCAAGTGGCTACGAGGTGATGTTGAGCGGCACCACTTTGTTGAGGTGAAGCTCGGTTGCCAAGTTTCCAAGCCGTGTAGCACCAAGGAGATACCGAGCGGCACCACTCTATGGCTCGGTGGTTGAGTTTCCGAGTTGGGTGAGTGGTGTCCGAGCGATGCGAGCCCAGTCCGTGAGGTTGAGAGCCTTTCTGGGTTGGTGATATGAGGGGAGTCCCTGCTAGTGAGCTGTTGAGTCCCTTGTCGTTTGTGAGCTTCAAGTGGCTTTGAGCTCAGTGTCAGAGCGGAGGTATTCAAGCAGTGGCCAAAGTGCTCGTGCACCTGCCGTGGTGGTCAAGGACCACACCGGCGTAGGCAAACGACTCCGACGGGCCCTAAAGTGGCCACCGACACCCTTCCTCCATCGCGCCATGGCTGAGGTGGGTTGTTATCCCGTGTACACAGCGGGGTGGGAAGTCAACGGCCCCCTTGGAATGGGGTCGCAGTGGCTGAGCTAGAGAGTGCCGACGATTCACATAGTGATCGCCGATGGGGCAACCATGTTCGCAGTTGGAGGCCGCGAGCTCCTTGTTTTGTGCACGGCAATGTGCACTTAGATTCACGGTCGTTGGGCACCGTGTGCCAGTATCGGTTGTCGGGGACACCACGGGGGTCTCCGTCGATGCCCCTACCGTATGCAACATGGCTGGGCCAAGCTTTGGCCCTTGGCAGGTGGGACATGGTTCTTGCAGAACCACGTCGGGGGGAAGTGGGCGGTCGGCAACCAGAGGAGACAGACGGCGCCGATGGTCATCATGGTGGTTGTTGGTGCCGCACCTTGATCCTACCACGACAGGGCCGTGGCACCCTTCGGTGCTTAGCATAGCACTCTCGTGCATGGCACGGACATGCATGCACAGTTGAGTTAGCCCATTGTGCATACATGCACAGTGCCACTGTGTACTATTCATGACTCCGAGTGCCCACATATTGAGTACAGTGTCTTGGGTGTTGTGCATAAATTGAACTCCTAGAGTTGGAAGATGAGCGACTCGGACAATGTGCTTTTCACTATCCACCCATTTTTCATAACTATAAAAGTTAAAAAAAAAATTGAGAATACTCATCTGGGAGGGTGTTATACGTTCTTCCGATGATTTATTCAGTGTTTCAAAAAATCATTATTCTTCCATAGACGGCTCCACTATTGATGCTGTAAAAATAGCACAACAGGCCAAAATGAGAGAGAGTCATTCCCTGCCCACTGGGTAGACTGGGCCTTGATCGATGTTGTTTGGGCCCCCGATAGTGTTCCAATGTGGCTATATAATGCGATGTGTACATCCAGGCGATAAATGAAAAACAAGTGTAGAGAAAGTAAAAAGAGATGAGTACAAAGATTTACGTGGTTCGGCATGCTGCCTACGTCCACGATCGTTTAAGGAGGAAAAATCTACTATAATTGTTTACAGTCTCTCATGGCCTCTCATTCTTCACTGTATAAAGAAAGTTGGAGATCTTCCTGTTTGAGAGGTTGCTGAAGAAGAAGAAGACAAGAAAGAGTTAAAGTTGTCTGGACATCCCCTTTTATATGACCCTCTTCCTGCATTTGTTGATGGTTGCGTGTCTGAGCCTCCTAACTCATGACCACACCCCCTCTCAAATGCCTCTTGACACACCCATGTCTCCTAACCCCCTACTTTCTGAGTCATGACCCTTGACACCCCTGACTCCTAACACCTCATACTCTCATATCCCTCTTTGTCTCTAGTGGTGGCTTGGTGGGTTGAGCCCAACTATTGACTGTGGTATTTTATCCCTCCACAGTGTTGTTGCTCATTTTCTCGTGATGTCTGGTTTTAAAAGGTGGGCTTATATATGGACAGTCATGATTCATTATTCATGGCATGCACAATATGTAGTACTGATGGTGTTTTGCATATATGCTACCAAGTTGATTCTTTGTCCTTTAGATAATGATCTTCATGATTTTGTTGTAAACAATGGTTATTTGATTCATTTGCGCGAGCTGCTAAAAACTAATTAGCGTTGGTTGGATTAATGACAATAGAAACCACATCACGAAGAGCGAACGTTGTTAATTATGGTTAAATATGGAATTATAAGTAATAATAAATATAATTATAGGGTGTAAAAGTTCTGCACAATCCATTAAAAAAAAATAGATTCATAAATAAATAGTGAGACACACCTTAAATCCACGTGAAAATATATATTTTTTCATTAAATTCTACTTTTTTTTAATGGAGTAATGTGCCGAGCATGCATTCTTTAGAATTGTATTTTACATTATTTTAACTAGAAAGTAAATATTTACCATACAGATGATCAAATTTAGATTTGGGTTGAGTTTTAAAAGATTTCTGCATTGTAAAGCTCTATGAACTAACAGCACAGTGGAAATTAATAACGAGTGGGCCAACTTAATTAATCAATTTCATATATTAATAATCAATTTGTGCTCAAATTCGAATCTCAATCATGATATATATTCTTAATGAAGTTGTTTAATTGCTTAATTAATTTGCATATATAGGCTAGCTGTTGATCTCCGGGATGCATGTTAATTCGCGACAACTTTAATTTATTCCAAATGATGTTTGATCGCGCGCGTAAATCATTCTGTCCGGCCACGTCTCTTTTATGTATTTAAGCATGGTTTAGAAAACCTTTTTATTTATAAATTTGTAGTAATAGTGCTATACATATACATATATAAATATGAGGCTTATAATCGATCAAGACACTACTCATCACCTCATAATTTTGCTCACCGGCCCTCTTTAATTCACTGCTTCAGCCCGTACGTACGTACTTCTGCTGGCCATGCGTAATTAATTAATTGGGATCTCAGAATATCATATATGCTATAATATATAACCTGGAGATCAAATATATATATATATATATATATATATGTATGAGAATATCTTCTAGCCGGTGCCGCTGTCTATCTCCAAATAATAGCCCCTAATAATAACCCTATACGGAAGTGATTCAATTTATTTATTCTGCATCCAACCTATAGAAGATCACAAATTCCAAAAAGAGACCCAGAAAAAACCAAGTATCCCTTCATCTTCCACCCTGACCAGAGAGACCCAGAGAAAACTAAGTGCCGTGCCCCTTCGTCTTCCACCCTGAGGACGGAGATCGTCAAGAGACCTAGAGAAATCCAGAGAACTCCTATCGAGCCGAGACAAGCTCTTTTCTGCCGAGCCAAGAAGGACGGAGATTGTCCCCCGGAGCCACGACGAACTAATCTCGTGACCCCAAGCACCCATCCCAAACCCAAGGGTCTTGAAGTGTCCCATTCGAGAATACAGCCCCATTCACGAGCTGAGTTTTTTCTTTTCTTTTTGGTTCGTTTGGCCTTCGACAGCGACGAAGATCGAGAGAGCAACCTGCGGTGGAGTCGAAGGCGGCAAGAAAATGGTAGCGAGCTGAGCATTGCAAATCTAAAAAAATAACGGTGTGGTTTTCATAGGGTGGTGATCAACACTCAGTTTTTTTTTTTTAGTATAAAAAAATTAGATTTGTGTGTTACGGTGATGCTAGGTGCTATCGGCATTGGTGGAAGAAATTGTGCTCTGTTTTTGCTCCTCAAAAATAGAGGTTTGTTGGGCGGCATCTGGACTATTTTCATGGTGACGACATACTACTTTTAAGATACTGCCCAATTCACCACTCTTTTTTTCTTTTTCTTTTTTGGTATGAAAAAAATGAGATTTGTGTGTTACGGTGGTGCTGGGTGCTATCGGTGGTGGTGTTAGGAAGAAATTGTGCTCTATTTTTAGAGGTTTGTTGGGTGGTGTCTGGGCTATTTTAATGGTTGTTCAAAGCTTGCTACGGAGGTTAGACGTGGGTTTTGCGGTGCACTTTTCTTGTAGTGCCATACAATGCTCGGTTGTCTCATGGTGGATCGATTTTTTTTTTTTTTTATATATATTGTGGCAAGGGGTGGCGGTGCATGACGGTGGAATTGAGATGGCGTCGGACTAGTGGTGGTGGAACTCTACTTTTTTATCGTGCGGAAGTGAAACTGGAAGTAATTTCTAATCGTGAATGAGTGTCTCTTTTCTTTCCCATATGAACGAGTATATTGTAAATTTAATGTAATTTATGAGGTGGCAGTATATGTATGAAGGGCTGTTAAACAAAGAAAAACAGTCCGACCGCCTAGAAGGCCCTCCCTATATATTTATATGCAATGCCTTAAACTCTCCTAGCCTTGGGATTAATATATATTTATAATAGCATGTATGAACAGTTATTTGCGATAAGAATAAACTCATTTTGATAGAAAATAGTCATTTTAATTAGTAGGAAATGATTGATATCAAATAATCAATTTTCTTGTAGTGTATGATTTTATATGATTCGTTCGATCTATTTTATAATAAAAATAATTTTATAATATAATATATCACATCAAATCACTTACTTTATTTATGAGTTTAGTTTTATGAAATTCTAGAGACACTCTTGTGAATAAATTAACTAATTTCTTTAGGATATAGTCTTGTTAATAATTTTTTTTGTACAAATAATATTTAGATTTCATAACATCGCATCTTCTTGAAACCTATCGTGGTCAATATCTAGCTGATCCTTACCTTTTAAATTATTTGGAAATATGTTGCATAAAAGGACGAAGAGATCTTCTTTGGATGCATAATTATGGTACGTACGTACGTAGTAGTACTGTTGGTAATAATGCAACGCATGTCCAAGGAAGATATAGAGCACTCTGAATTTCTAAATTCAACCAAAATAGAAGTCAACAGATGAACATTCATGCACAAAAAAAGAAAGAAAGGAAAAAATGGAAAGGACTCACCTGGGGTAACTCCAAATCAGCAGGCTCCAGTGGTAAATTTGGGGTTCAGGCAATACCAGAACAAATTAATAATCTGTTTCCTTCTCGGATGCAATCCTTTGCATTCTGATTGGTTACCTCTGCTATTTGAAATTTGAAAGAACTAAACTTGGAGCACATAGTCGAGTCCTGAGCAGGAGAAAGAACTCGGAATGAGAAGAAGGNCAAAAAAAAAGGAAAACGTGCATGTGTTGGAAAAGAGGGTCCTTTCTCTGGGAGGTTGGGACCATGCATGCGAAGAGACATAAGAGTTAGGCTCTGTTGCTGGTTTTATTATGTAATTTAAGCATGGGAGCTCTGTATGGTTGCACGTTGCTGATTTCAGGAGCGGATATTGAGAATAAAATATATATCATGCCATCGGAGGCATCGGCGGATCTACTAAGGGGCAGGGGGTGACCCTGGCTCTCAAAAGTTTGAAAAAAAAATTTATATATATTAATTTTTTATGATTTAATAAGATTATCTTAATTTCATTTTGTGTTGGCTTCTTTTTTTAAAAATTATCTTAGTCCCATTTATAAAATTATTTTGATCTTATAGATTATTTTGACTTAGAAATAAAATAAAAAATATTTTATTTTAATTTTAACTTTGCTTGGCCTCCTTACAATACATTCTTGATTGGTCACGATTCGGAGACATATTAAAATGAATAAAAACAATTTTTGATTACCTTAGGTTAATATTTTTTTTTATGATTAATGTGACAAAAATATATTAACACTTGTCACGTTAATAATATGAGAAGTGATACGGATCAGCCCCTGTTCACGGCTGATCCGTAGCACACCTGAGCTGTCACTTTTTTTTTTTTTTTAACCCTTCCTTCTTCTTTTTTTTTTTTTTTTGATAG
>QEOT01000291.1:47369-93264 GCA_003123785.1 Pterocarya stenoptera
TCTGATCAAAGCTTCCCGTACGCAAATTTGTGCGACGGCATTGTCTAAACCAGAAACTCTCAAAGAGAGTATCCGCTCCATCCTCCAACCAACAGCCAAACTCCATCTTCCAAAGGAAGAGAAGTAACCACCAAACTCCATCCTCTAACAGAGGAGAATTAGCCAACAAGAGCTATGGACATAAGTCCACTAGCCTATTTCACCATATACTCTAACAAAAACCAACAAAACCAAAAAAACTCCAACATAAAACAAACCGACATAGAGTCGGAACTATACTTCCTACAACAATTACCCAACGAAACAAACACTACAAGCAACCACCCAACAAAGTAAAACAGAAACGGAAACAACCACAAAAGAGGATCGGTGGTGGCGCGTGACTTTCACGCGCCACTCTGGGAAGGAGACAATCGGCCGGTCGACGCAGTGCCGGTGTACTGGGCCCTGAGCTGCCGCACACGGCTCCAACGCGATGTGATACGCGGTGGCTCGCGTATGTCACGCGTTCGCTGTAATCCGCGCGTGGGAGCGACGCGCCGCTCCAAATGGCGCCCAAAGCGGACGGCTACTAGATCGGCGGGCAAGGGATCCTCCGGTGGTACGCGTGTGGGAAAAACTCCACCGGCGGGGCTCGGATCATCTCCCTCCCTATTATTCGGCCGAACCTGCAAAACAACGAAAAAAAACACAAAGAAACCGTCATAGGCGACGGTAGAGAGGGAGGAGAGGGAAGGGGAAGAGGAAGCCGAAGCTTCCCCTCCCCCCCAACGATGATCGGGCGAGAAAGGTTTTTGAGAGAGGGTCTGGGCGAGAGAGAAAGGCAGGGCATGCGCACTCTTGAAATAACCCTTCCTTCTTCTAAACACAGGTCTTACCCAAAACAAATCGCAATTCAAAATCCCACATCCCGCGTCCCCCAGCACCTGCCCCTCCTGCCCAGCGCCACCCCGGGACGGCCATCACTCGGTCCAGCGCCACCCCGCGCCGCCCATCCCTCTATCTTGCGCCGCCCTTCGTTCCTCCTTTGTCGCCCCTCGAATTTAAGCATCCCGCGTCGCCCCAGCACCCTCGTCGCGTCGCCTGCCCATCGCCACCCCGCAACGGCCATCCCTCGGCCCAGGGACACCCACCGACGGCTCTCGAAACCTGCTGCGATCTCATAAGGTATAATTTTGTCTGGGCATTGTGTCCTTGCTGTCAATATTGGAGCTATGAGCGCACTGGGTTGATGGCTTTTCCTTTTGAGAGAGTTTTGGTGCAAAAATGGTGGATCGGGGAGTTTTTGTATTGGAGCTATGAGCGCACTGGGTTCACGTTAGGCTAACTCACAAACCATTCTCATATGGTACGCGTAATGCACAATGCTTCAGAGGTATATATATACACGAGTCCTAGTTACTTGGATTTGTCTTTGATTTGTGTTTGTTGCTGGCTTTGGAGTTTATGAAAATGAAGATATTTGGTTGCTGAGACAGATATTGGAAAAGATACAATTAACAAGCATTATTGGGATTCAGGAAAAGCATAATTTTCGCCAAGTTTTTCATTTATCGTTAGGGTGTTCGGTTAAATTACGGGAAATCGTGTTTCGGAATCTAAAGAGATGATAAAGTCTTGTGAGTCTTTGTGATTCGTATTGGTTTGATGTGTTTAGAATAGGATTTGAACTGAGTCGATTTTATTTGGTAGATCAATTATCTTATCCACCCTGATTGAATTTCATGTGATTGCAGAGTTGGCCCTTCCTGGTTTTCCAAAGTTTGGGTCTATATCGTTTGTTAGAACATGGTCAGTCCGAGATTATCGTTCTTGGAATTTGATAGTGTTGAGGGTTCTATAAATGGCATTGTATATTATCCAAGTTGTTATTCTAGTTTTTTGAAAGTTGTCTCCAACTCTGTATTTGCAATGATATGGAATGCTCGAATTGATTCATTTCCTCTGGAAATCATTACGAACTCAACATTTCGATTTTCTGATGTACAATTCTTTATGTCATTATCTAGTCTTTGACTTCTCTTTCTTGTTGCAGAACGTTTGTCATGCCTTCTAGGATGTGTATCAACCCAATACTTAATAAGAAAGGAATCCTGCATCACTCTGATAATGCAAGTTCAGAGGAAAGGTGAGTTCATTGAGTCTTTTTGTGTCAGTTGGTTTTTTCAGAATAAGGTGCTATGTGGTTATTGAAATGTCTATTTTAAATTATATACATTATTGAAATGTCAGTTGGTAAACATATATATATAAATTATATATTTTTTATATATTTATATAAAGATATATGTTTATATTAAGAGTTAGAGAGATATTTCCTTTAGTTATTGTTGAAAATAACTAGATGATCAGAAGTGCAGGAACTTTTGAGATTAAAAGTTCCAGAGTATCTTAGAAATTGATGATGGACATGGTGAAGGTCAATTTTAAGGAGCAATATATTTTATTTCACCTGCTTTCTCACTCTTGCAATTAGAAGTTTAGTCAGTCAAAGGATCCTCGGCTCTTACCTCACTCACCATTGACTTATTGCATCAATGGTGGGATTTGTAAACCATGCATAGCAGAGTCGTTGCAGTTGTAGAGGCTGATTACCTTGATCGAAACAATATATTGAATTTATTTTAGTGCAAATATTTTTTATGACTTGTTTGTTTATTTTCTTTGGCGCAAAACATAGCTAAAGTAATTACTTCCAAAAAAATTGTGGATCGTTTCATCTTCAAAGTACACTCTAATTTTATCTGAGGATGTAATCCAATGAAGTGCTACAATGAAAATCATCAATGTGCAGTTCCCTGCAGTAGATCTGTAACAAAACCTGAGGTTGTCTCCAGCATCAATGTGGTTAGATTTTTATCTGTATATTACTTCTTACATTAAATATCCTTTGGCGTTATTTCATCCTAATTGCAACCCTGAATATAAACTGTCCCACTTGTCTAAGAAATTGAGGAATTCTTGTTGTGAAAAGCAATGTCTTTAGCATGACTTTCTTTTATAATTTTTCATTCCCAAATTACCTATAAAAAAAAAAAAAAAAATTTTCATTCCCAAATAGTTAAGATTTTACTTTTTCCTGTATGATTCATTATGGTAGATCTAGTAAATTCTTTGCACTGGTAATATGGTTTATTGTAGTATTCACATTCAGAGAATGCAAACGGCTGATTTCATTTTTTATTTGAATGTGTTTTCAGGTTTCAGCTGCAGATAAAGTAAAGAAAAAAATATCAATGCTGTTCAGAGAAACTAATCTGAACGCAATACTTGCCCCTTCAACTTGGTGAAGGTGCTCCTCTTCGTGTTATCCAAGACTCCATCCTCTTGTTGGGGTATAAAACCCATCTGATAGTGATTTTGTGGCGGAAGGTGGGATCTCTGAAGGTTGACGTCGTGGAGGAGTTAAATATAATGCCCACATTCCTCCCTACTGACGTTGAAGAAAAAGTCCATTCTGAGAGAAATATTTGTGGGGTTTTCTTGTATATTGTTATGGCTGACTTGTTAAATAATGTTATATTATGATTAAGAATTTGAAGAGTTATTACAGTGTTATTAAGCTGTTATTACAATGTATATTTCACTTCAATGAAATTATTTGCTTTTCAATTTGTCCTTGAAACTGTAGTCATCTTTACGTTCTCTTTCATTTCTTATATATGCATATATTTTGAGTGAATGAAAGATGAAAGTACAGCTTGAGCCTTCACGTGTACACCATTTAGGCATCGTTCTTCAGTCCTAATTTCTGTGCAATTTTGCAAGCATAGATCCAATATACAATAAACGTAATGTTACCAAAATTGACTATACAAATTTCATTGAAAAGTAAGGAAACCAGTCTGGAGCTAGCTGTTTTCATTACAGACCTTTTCATTGAAAGGTCATTACAAAGGTCACAACTTGAGAAGTACCATTACAGTTGTTGCATTAAAAAATTTCCATCTACTCCATACAACGTGCTATTTACATACTATTTATCTGAACCAAGCCAACATTCACGTTTCCCAGATTAACTTCATTTTTCATCTCATCCTCTGTTGAGATCCTGAGATTGAGCCATGGGTGTTGCAGACACTGTTGAGCAGTTGGTTGCTTCTTTGGTGCAAAATTGAGAAGGGGCAAAGAAACTCTGCAAACTCCCCAGAATCATTCTCTGAAAAAAATTTGCCCCGATCATCAAACTCTAATAGCCAAAAAAATTCTCAACTGCATGTATCAATAATAATTCAATATATATATATACAGTAGTAGTATCTTTCAATCCACTTGCCTTTTCGCCGTCAACCAATTCAAATCTAGCTAGCATATTGGTAAAGACAAATTTCATTTTACAAAGGTAAGCATACTAATATCGGGTCATTTTATTTCTCACTCCTATAACACCTGCCTAACACCATATATGCCTTCCACATCAACCTTGATTTGGGCTTTTTTTTTTTGTATATGCGTATATTAAGCAGGTGTTGCACTTAAAAGAGTATAATTATAAATAGGATTTTCTGCATTTATCTTATCCTTCTGCAATGTAATTAAATGCAGTGTGGCCTAATTGCAATTATTATATGCAGTTAACAGGATTATTCATTGTTAATGCATGGAATATGTACACCTGGACACACGCATACACAGATATGTATATAAAATGTATGTATAGCTTAAAGGAGTTCTACATAACATGAGTGTTGTCCATTGCAATCATTCTAGGTAATTAAATGCAGGATTATTTATCGTTCATGATTTCAACAAACATTATCTTCATATTAAAATATATACGAAAGTTGTATCACTATTTCAAACTACTTTGAATTTAGGAAGGGAGATTTTGCACAATTTTGCACTCAGTATTTTGGAGGATGACAAAGAGCAACAAGCAGAGAAAACACAAAGAGCTGGTCTACATCATAGCTTGCACTCTGTTGTCATGAGCAACACAAACTTTCTGAACCTTTTGTTATAGCATACCCCAGTACATCATAGCTTGCATACCTGAAATAATTTAACAAAAGAAAAGATGGAAATATTTTTTTTTTTTTTTTTGAGGGAAAAAGATGGAAATAGAGGCTTGAGAAGAAACTCTCTAAGAAACCGTAGGTGGCGAGATTGGTAGTGGAGAATGTGAATAAGGAAATTATTCTGGTCCTCAACCAATACTTGAAAATAAAGAAAACCCAAATAATTTTCACAGCACGAAAAGCAAAACAGCTTGTAGTTGATTTCAACCCTTAAGATAAAAACAGAGGAGTAAACACACAGAAGTCCAGAGAGTATCAGAGTGTGGGAGAGAGGGAAGCAGAGACTTTGACAGCCTTCATCGAGATGTTTCCAGAATCAAATTGAATAAAAGAGGTCAATAAATTAGCATACCTTGGGGAAATTCGAAATCTGCGTAGTGAGAACTGGCCAAGCTGAAGTTAGGGTTTCAAAATCTGTGAAATAATTACAGAGACCTTCAAAATGTACAACCAATTCGTCTTAGTCGCAGAGACATTCAACATCTAAAACCAATAAATCATTGGGAAAGAAATCACACTCGTAGAGGAAGGGAATTCATATAAAACCAATAAATCACAGAGAAAAAATCATAGCAAACGAAGAAATCACACAGACGATGTGCTTGGGGTCGGGGGTTTGGACTGGAAGCTTCTTTGCTTGGGAACTTCGTCTTCCGTTGGGCTGAGGTCGAAAGTGCTTGGGGTCGGGGTGTAGGTTGAAGACGAAGCCTCTGAAGTGGGGAACAGACGAAGGAACCTGGGTTTCGCACGGGAAAGGAGATTGAAGACGAATCGAAAGTGCTTCGGGTGAACAGACGAAAGGAAGGCGCCTGCGGGAAAGGAAAAAATTTTAGACGAATTTCGAATGAGAGAGGGACCATGTGATGGGGTCGAGAGGCAATTGGTGCCACGTCACGTGTGCGCCCGGCTGATGCCGCACAGTTGCGGATGCACAGATTTATTCTAATAATATTTACCTTTTCGAATGCTAAATCTTTTCTGTGAAATATAATCAAATATTGAACCGCTTTCTCAACTTCCATGTAGAAAGCGGGACCATTTTAGACGAGGGTTTTTACATAATCTTTTACTATTTATTTATATTTTATATTTTATATTTTTAATTTTTTTTAAATTATTTAAAATTTTTATTTACTATTCATATAAAAAAAATTTAATAAAAAAAATTTTAAAAATTAAAAAAATAGAATATTTAGTATAGATGAATAATAAAAAATTGTGAAAGATTTTTTTGTTTAGACAAATACAAGCCACTCTTTTCTTTATGCACATGAGGAAAGACCATATCCATGGCCTTATCTTCTCATGCAGCTTTCCTCACCAACGCTCAATCCTCGAAACCTTCAATTCCTAAGTTCCTCTCCCTTCCGCCTCCTCGAACTGCCTTTCGTTTTCCTGTCCCAGCCATTAATCCCAGCACCCACAACCTTTCAAGCACCTCGCACCCTGAGAGATGGAGAGCCAAAATTTCTTTTTTTCGTGCTTTCCTGAAAAAAGGCAAAGATGCCGAGACTCTCAAGGAGGAGCTGCTTGAAGCCATTGCGCCCCTGGATCGCGGAGCAGATGCCACTTTCGAAGACCAGCAAACAGTTGATCAGGTTGGACCGAATTCTTTTTCTACTCTTACCTTTGGTTTGATCTCTGGGTTCTCGTTTTCTCTGTCAAAAGTTAACGATTTAAGAGAATTATCAACATGAACGAAATTTACATGTGATGCTTAAAACGGAAATCTATAGGATTTTAGTGGGAAATTGGTATTATATATTTAGTTCGTGATACCTTAACGCACTTATGTAAACTAAATTTGTCTGATACTTGGAAACTTATTTTCAAATAGATTGCTCAAAAACTTGAAGCACTTAACCCAGTAAAGGAACCCCTCAAATCTAATTTACTCGATGGCAAATGGGAGCTTATCTACACTACTTCAACATCAATAATTTTGCAGACCCAGGTTAATTTATTCTCCGTCTTCATTGATGTACATTGTCTTCTCTAAGGCTTCAGCAATCTTTTATAACCTCTACACTGCATTCTTATAGAGTTTTTATTTTTATTTACTGTTTGACTTTACTGTGCATTTTTCGCTGTTATGAAATCACCACTTGTTCCAAAAACTTAAACTAATAAAAAAAATAGATTTTTATTATGTATTTTATATTTTAATATTCATCCTCACGTGTGGGTTAGACTCTCCCTCAATGGGTGGCCCAACACGTGGAATATTTAATTAAAAAAGATAGAGTGAAGAGTTAGGATTTGAGTTGATCAGGACATCTGCTATGATATCATGTGAAGTTCACTTGTTCGAAAAACTTAAGCCGATGGACATAGGTAGATTTTTATTAGTTATTTTATATTTTAACAGGTTTATCAACATTTCAATACTTGTAATGCCATGCATGATTGTGATGGTTATTTCGAGCGGAAGGGATCAATTGTTGTACATCTGGATTATATGGTTCTGCACTCCTTACATTTTGGAGGGCCTATTTAATATTCTGAATTGCTAGAAAAAGCACTTTGCATACTCTTTTTTTCTTGGCGAGTCATGCTCTATCTTTCATGACAAAAATGAACAAAGAAATAAATTATTGCGACTGGAGATTTTTGCTTTTTTTGACATTTTCATGTTATAAATTGCATTCACTTTGGAAATTAACATGGTGATCACAGAGACCCAAATTTCTAAGATCGAGTGCAAACTACCAGGCGATCAATTTGGATGTACTTAGGTCCCAGAATATGGAATCTTGGCCATTCTTCAACCAGGTATACTCAATTTATTCTGTCGTTGTACCTAAAAAATATGCAATGGGAAGAAGACATGGAAAGAGATTAATACGTAATGATTAGAATTGACCGACGAAAAATACTAGTTATCATCCCTATACCGCACATCAATATGTGTGTGTTTAAATAAAATGACAAAAATGACAAATCACATATTAATCTATGGTGTAGGAGATGATAAGTAAATTTTTTCTTGACTGATATATTGTGTTGCAGTGCAGTCCTCTACATTTCTTTGTTAGTGAGGTAGTTTAGCAAGACGGACATTTTAGTAATTTAACATATATACTTGGGTTGGTTATGAAGATCACTTTGGATTCAGAGACTGATGCACATAGACTTGCTCATGACCTGCCATATTTGTTATGAATATGTTTTGTATTGGTAGGTGACGGCAGATTTAACACCTCTGAATGCAAAGAAAGTGGTTGTAAAGTTCGATTATTTTAAAATCGGAGGTTTAGTAAGTAATCTCCTTGCTAGTATTTTTTTTTTTTAAAAGCCACACGAGTTATATAGGAAGAGCAAGGTGCTTACTGATTTTGATGCACAACAGATACCTGTTAAGGCGCCTGACAGAGCTCGCGGTGAAGTTGAAATCACATACTTGGATGAAGAATTGCGGTACTGAGCCAATAAATATTATATAAATTTGAAGAGAATCCGACTCTAGACTTCAAGAGGATTCCTTCATTAATCCTTTTTTTTTCTTTGACAGGGTATCAAGAGTTGACAAAGGAAACTTGTTCATCTGGAAAATGGTGGATCCATCTTACCGAGTTCCTGTTTGATTAGTGTGTAGTTTCTTGGTCTAGAAAGAGTGGACCGAATTTTGCAACTGCTGCTGATCTGCATAAAACACAGTTTTGGTCATATCAATAGCTAGTTAAAGTTTCCTTGTTGTATACCATATATAAAGGCTACAGAAAAATGCTCTAGGGCTTGCTGAAATTCCCTGGCAGGCTTAGGTTTGGCACACAACGTTACTGCATGCATGTACACAAGTTATGGACAACTCATCTCATATTTGTTTAGGCCCCCAAAAGATCCCAAAATGGAAACTTAAATATATATATATATATATACCTTGTAATTTAATTCTCATTAGTTTGCATTTCATTTTTTGACTGTACTGAATGAAAGAAAATGAGATGAATTTGTTATATAGAGGCGGTACAGGATGTACAATTAATTGATAAAGCGTAGAAATGTGTCCTAGTTCATCTGCATCTGGTTCCGGCTAATGCTCGACGTCGGTGGACCTCAACTGCTGCCTCTCGCTCCATCACTTTCTGTTGTTACTCTACTCTGCAGAATGAGCAGATATTGCCTTGCTTAATTCTCATCACACCAGATACATGCACCCGTACTTGTTTGTCTATATATATAAATATATATATATATATATATATTTAAGAACATGCTTCCACCCTCCATTAAAAGAAAACACGCATGCATGCAAGGCGTCTCATTTCTAGTTTCGGGATGGGCCTCAGCCTCTCCGCCGCTGGGCCGTTAATGTTTCTGCACCATCTTAGGCTTTGTCGCTCAGTTTCTCTTGATGTCTTGTTTTAAAAGGTGGGCTTATGGACAATTTGTAACAAAGCAAAATGAAAGAAGAGTTTCTACTCTGGAAAAATGCAGAAAGAAGAGTTGATATGCTCTGATGTGTGTTGAATTAAATACATTTATTTATAGAGAAGAAGTTTATATACAACTTTACCAAGAGAATATTCTAACTACCTATAAAAAATGAAAATATAGTAATATCCCTTACGTACAACTCAGCAAAGGTAAAAGACAAATAAATAATAGAAATACAAATGGTTTCTATAGCATGGGAGGTTACAGTATGCAACACTCACGACTCCTTTGCCTTGCCATCATGATGATCCTCCAATACCCCCCCGCAAGATGGAGCGTAAAGGTTTATGACACCCATCTTGGATAAGTGATGATGGAGGACATGTGAAGGTAGAGCTTTTGTCATAATGTCAACAACTTGAGCAGAACTAGGAACATACCTAGTGCAGATACTTCCTTCTTGAATTTTGTCACGAATTAAGTGACAATCGAGCTCGATATGTTTGGTCCATTCGTGAAAAACATGATTGGCGACGATATGGATTATCACAGTAAAGTAAGGTTGGCTGAGGATGAGTAACTTGAAGACCAGTTAAGATGAAACGTAACCATGTTAGCTCAGAACAGGTTGCTGCCATCGAACGGTATTCGGCTTCGGTTGAAGAGCGAGAGACGACGGACTGTTTCTTGGATTTCCAAGAAATGAGAGAAGAACCAATGAAGATACAATATCCAGTGACAGATCTTTTGGTGTTGGGGCAAAAGGCACAGTCCAAACCACAATATACATCAAGCTGAAGAGGAGATGAACTAGGTAGCATAATACCTTGGCCTGGAGCACCTTTAAGATATCTAAGTATTTTCTAGGAAGCCAAGAGATGTATATCAGTGGGAGTGACCATGAATTGACTTAGTGTTTGGACACTAAAGCATATGTCAGGTCGAGAAATTGTAAGATACAAGAGTCGACCTATTAAACGTTTATAAATGCTCGAGTCTGATAGAGGTGTGCCAGAAGACTTTGTAAGTTTAAGATTTTGCTCAACTACAACCTTGGTAGGGTGGCTGCCTAAAGCACTCGAATCTGCCAAAATATCAAATGTATACTTTCTTTGGCATAAATGAATGCCTTTGGATGATCTTGCAATTTCAATGCCAAGAAAGTATCTTAGTGTGCCAAGATCTTTAAGTTGAAACTTGTTGTGCAAAAGGTGTTTGAGATCATTCACAACATTGAGATCATTGCTTGCCACAAGTATATCATCAACATGCACGAGGAGAGCAACAAAAATACCATTGATTTCTCTGGTGAAAAGGCTATAATCAGCTTTTGGTTGGGAAAAACCAGAAGCAATTAAAACAGATGAAAATTTAGAATACCATTACCTCGACGCTTGTTTGAGACCATATAAGCTTTTGAGAAGCTTGCAAACTTGGTGAGGTGATCCCTTGGTGTAACTGGGGGGCTTGTTCATATATATAGCTTCATGTAAATCCCCATGTAAGAACGCACTATTTACATCAAATTGATGTAAATGCCAGCCTTTAATTGATGCTACTGCCAAGAGACATCGCACAGTGACTAACTTGGTAACGGGGGAGAATGTTTCTTGATAATCCACCCCCTCAAGTTGTGTGTAACCTTTAGCCACTAGACGGGCCTTCAACCTTTCAACACTCCCATCTGAGTAATACTTTAGTTTGTAAACATATTTGCAGTCGATTGGAATCTTCGCAGGTGGCAAATCAGTGATTTCCCAAGCGTGGTTTGCTTCCAAGGCAGCTAGCCCATGGTCCATTGCTGTGCACCAACCCGAGTCTTTGATGGCTTGTTTATAAATATTTGGTTGAATGTGAGTGGAAATGCGAATGGAAAAGGCTTTATATGAATGAGAAAAAGAATGATAAGATAAAGTGTTATATAAAGGAAATGGATTACCTGAGGATAGTGGCTACTTGTCCAAGATTGGAGTGGGAGTAGTAAGAGAAGTCTGATGATAATGGAAATCTTGTAGATAACGAGGTGCACTTCGATTTCTTGTTGATTTGCGAGGGAAAATAAGGAGGGGGGAAGTGAAATTGATTCTTCTGAAAAAGAGGAAGGAATTTGTGGTGAAAAAACATGATGAGGAGAGGGAGAAATGGGAATTTCAGGAAGAGGTGAGTTAGGAGGATTATTTGTGGATGAGTTTGGGAAAGGGAGTGGAGAGAGATGAGTGGCAGGAATAGAATGTGGTGTAGTGTCAATTGGAGAGGAATGAAAAAGGGAAGTCGAAGAAGAGGTGCTATTGGAAGTTTAGAATGGAAGGGGAAAACAGTTTCATAACAGTGGACATCTCAAGAGATAAAAATTTGTTCAATGTTTAAATCAAGTAACTTATAACCTTTCACCCCGAAAGGGTATCCTAAGAACACACTCTCTCTTCCATGAGGGTCAAATTTCTTTCTCCCATGGGATAAAGTTGAGGCATATGCAAGCCAGCCAAAAACTCTGAAATGTTTGTATTGAGGTGGAGTACTAAACAAGATTTCATAGGGGGTTTTGTTATGAAGTAGAGGGGTAGGTGTCCTATTGATAATGTAAACAGCTGTTAGGACAAAGTCAGACCAAAATTTGAGATGAATATTTGATTGAAACTTAGAGCCCGAGCTACATTCATTATGTGTTGGTGTTTGCGCTCTACTATACCATTTTTTTGGGGTGTTTCTACACAACTCATTTGATGAATAATGCCCTTGAATTGGTAGAAATCTCTCATTAGAAATTCGGATCCATTGTCACGGTCTTTATTTTTCTTTGGAATTATGTTTCAATCAAATTGTAGAAATTGATGATGCAAGATCGAGCATCTGATTTATTTTGAAGCATATAAATCCATGTTGTTCTGGAAAGGTCTTCTACAATGGTAAGGAAGAAACGAGATCCATCATGAGCAATGGTGGAGTTTGGGCCCCAAAGGTCAATATGAACAATATCAAATAAAACAAGAGAAGTATGCTGAGATGGAGGAAATCGGGAGACGATGTTGTTTTGCCAAAGGGCAAACTGAACAAGGTGTTTTGAGTATAAAAATTCTGGTTGTTTGTTACAATAGGATCAGAAATTAAACTCAATCTAGAAGGAGAAATATGGCTGAGACGACAATGCCATAAATCAGATATCAAATGTGTAGCAAAAGCAGAAGTTGACTGATTGTTATTGAAGAACTTTGGCAAGGCATCAACAAGAGCAGTATGTGCCACTCGTGATTTCAGCAGATGATATAATCCACCTCTTACTTCACTCATCCCAATCGTTGTCCAAGAGACTAAGTCTTGAAAAAGACAAGAGTTAAAGAGGAAAATGAGACAACAGGAAGTGTGCTATGCAAGTCTTTTGGCAGAGAGTAGATTAAAATGAAATGAATGTACACATAAAACATGAGTAAGAGTTAGGTGTTCAGAAAGTCTCACAACACCAACATGAGTGACGGGGACTGCCTCTCCATTTGGTAATGGAACTTGATAAGAAACAGTAGCCGTGACAGATGTGAAAAGAGAGGTACAACAGATCATATGATCTGTTGCACCTGTGTCAATAATCCAAGGTGATTGAGATAATGAAGGATGCTGGTGTGTGTGTGTGTGAAGGAGCAAATAGCCATACCAAAAACGTGAGAGGGGTTAACATGATGGGAAGTCGAGGGAGAGGAGGGTTGTGCAACAGCAATGGAAGCCATGGGTGCAATGGTGTTCCTAGGATATAAAAGAGCAAGAAGTTGCTGGTACTGGCCCTTAGTGAGTGCCATAGATTCATTGGAGTCATTCTCATGATCAAGATTTAGAGAGGGAGTGGTATAGGTGGCAACTGCTGCAGTGGGTTTTCTATGTAGCTTGTGATTAGGAGGGTAACCGTGTAACTTGTAGCATTTGTCAGCATTGTGTCCAGTCACGTGACAATGTGAGCATAAAGGAGCTTCAGCATTTTCAATCTTAAAACAGATCTCAAGAGAATGGCCAGGGATTTTACAATGGGAGCAATAAGGTCGATTACCTTTAGGACTGGTGGAATTGGAGAATTTAGGGTTATGCTTGGTGGTGGGATAATTTGGTTTGGCAATCATAGCCATGAGCTCAAAGGGTGCGGAAGTGAAAATTACTTGGTGTTGCCATTCTTATTGTTGGACCATGGAGAAGACACGGTTGAAGGGTGGTAATGGTTCGAGGAGCATAATTTGGTCTCTGGTATTTGAGTAGGAATCAGAAAGGCTCATGAGAAATTGAATGACACAGTCATGATCATAACGATCATGAAGGACTTTCAATTTCCCACATTCATAGTCGGGAAGTGGGTCATAGATAACAAGCTCATCCCATAGAGCTTTCAAGCAGCCAAAGTACAAGCTAACAATCCTGGTTTTGTGATAAACCAGCCAAATCACGTTTAAGTTGGAATATACGGGGACCGTTTTTGTGACGCCCCCAGATTCCGCTTGGGATCGGACGGACATCCGAAGCGTCGGGACATGCAACACAAGGTTACCTGCCCCCGTTCATGACATATAAGATGCAATATTCCTAACATGCATCTAGCATTATGCAACATTCGCAGCGGATAATTTTTTTTTTGAACAATACTATGCACCAAACTTATAATATCCCAAATAATTAAAGCGTAATCCATTCATACTTAACAAATAAAACATCCACGATTACAGTACGGGTCTTAGTAGACTGTAATCTCAAAACATGGGAGACCAGACTCCATATTTACATTGCCAAAATACACTATCAGGCAAATTCGTTGAGTAACTCGCGTAACTCGACTAACGATGCCGGAATACTATCCAAAGACCTAACTATAGAGGCTGCAAACTCCGCGTTGCGTCTAGTCAACCTCCTCCAGTCTGCTAATGTCTGCTCCCTGCTCTGATCCTGACACATCGCCTACCATTCGGGGGGAATGGTAGTTGGAACTACCACGGTGAGATTTGATTACAAATCTCAGCAAGTTAACAGGAAACTTCCACACAGGTTAAAGATGCATGCATGGTAGTAAAATCATGAAAGCATAATCAAAATCAATAATAACATAGCATAACTTGACATAACATGGCATGAAATAATAAGCATAACGTGACTTGACAGAACATGGCATGAGCTGACATAACTTGAATTGAAACTGAAACTTAGCTTGACATGACATAGCATGTACGTAAACTTAAAACACAACATGGACTAGCAACATAGCATGAACGTGAACCTGAAACATAACATGGACTTGAAACATAGTATGAACGTGAACATACATAATTTGAATATGAACTTAAAAATAAAATGAACCTGAGCATAACGTAATATAAACGTGAACTTGAACGTAACATGAACATGAACATAACCTGACATGAACGTGAACTTGCAACATAACATGGACTTGAAACATAGCATGAACGTGACATAAACTTGAAACTTGACATGTACGTAAACTTGAACATAACATAACGTGAAACATGACTTGAACATGAAATACATGAACTTGGAATCTTATTCAATAGACTTATCGTTTAAATGACCATATGGGTGCTACACGGGTCCCCTTGAGCCATGTGTCCCTGCCGATTACCGCATCACAATACAGGTATCTATACCAGCTGTGAGTGCGTTAATACGTACTCCACAGTTGTTGTGGCCCCACGTATTCTACGTGTCACAATTGCTGTGTCTCACGTAGTGTATGCTCCACAGTTGTTGTGGCCCCATACTTCATGCTCCACAGTTGTTGTGGCCCCATGAATTGTTCGTGCCACACTTGTTGTGGACACGCGTAAATAAAGTATGGCTCCATCGGCGTTAGTGCCTGGCGCGCTCCGGTGACCAGCTAGTTAGGCCCCATTCGCAACCTGTTGACTGTACTTAGTCAACCCAGGGAATTTCACACCTATTTAAACACTCCAGCGTGAACAAAGGAGTTCCACTAGGATATTACCCCATCCTAGCGCTTAGGGTCTTGATTGACATGAATAACTTAACAAAACTGTCGAGACAGGATGACATGAATACGGAAAGACAGAAGTCCTGACGTAGCGTAACTTGACATGAACGTAAGATGACTGACATGACATACTTTGGGACATGAGTGTAATAGACAATATTTCATAACATGGCATACGTGTAACAGATAATATTTTATAACATGGCATAACATGTAACATACAATATTTTGTAACATGGCATAACATGTGACAGTAAATACTACATGACATGACACACATGTAATAGATGGCATACATAACGTGACATACTTGCAGCAGATAGTAACATGTGACATAATATATTATGTAACAGATAAGTATTTCGTGATAGAATAATTCATGTAACAGATAAACATGTAATGACATGGCATGGCATGGCATGGCATATATTACAACATAAAAACATAAATTGTAGTTTCCTTACCCATCACACATACATAGTAAACTGATAGTAAGTTAATAGCTAACTTACCTCGATCGTCGCGTTCTATGAGAATAAATCGCGAAACATGAGGAGCTGTAAGAGGGTATTCTAAAAGTTAGAAATTTAATTACTAACAATTAGAAATGTGAAAAGAGACAACTTAGAGTAAAATTACCATATTACCCTCTACATGTGGGAAAATGACCATTTTACCCCTAACTTAAGGATTTCACATCCTAAGCCCAAAAATTACCAAAATTTACATTCCTCATGTAAATTTTATCCTAAACTCAAATATCAACTTAGAAAAAAAATTAAAACTAAACACAACTGTTAAAACTCTATAGGTCCGAAACTTACATAGGCTATATTTCCCTTGATTTGTTGCAATTCCTTCAAATTTTAAAAACTCATGATCAAACTAATATTTTTGCAACAAATATCTTTCCATCCTAAGTTTAAAACACACTTAAAATATCCATTAAGAAAAAGCTAATCATCAACACCAAACCTTTTGCAAAGAGATCCAAACTTTTAATAAAAGCAAACCCTTAAATCACAAATTTTAACCTTAATAAAAACATCTCCAAGAATTCCAAAAAAATCAAATCTTACTTCTAACATATTCACAACATCATCCTAAGATAAACCATACATTAAATCATCAAACAAAAGTCATCAAAAATCACAAAACAACACTTGGAATTTTTGGTTTTACACTTAGTCCAAAAACAGAAACTTTTCTCTAAACTAGCTTTGATAAATCTCTTGATCCATGGCTTAAAGACATGTGATCTTCAAACTAAAACATCACATGGTTTAAGAATGTGTCCTAAAGAAGATCCAACCATAAAACTTAAAATCACATGGCTAAAACTCAATAAAACATGAATCTAACTCAACAACATCAAATCTTAGGCCTAACAAAAATCCTCTTGCATAGAAAAATCATATCTTTGGAACTAATACTAAATATCTTCAAAATAACATCCTAAAATGAAAATAAGAGACTTAGAATCATCATATAAAAATATCAAAGCCTTTGGAGTAAGATTAAACCACGAAATATTCAAACTTTCCCAAAACAGAAACTGTTTTTCCACCTCCAGTTTTCAAGTTTCTAGATCTAAGGAAATCTATCATCAAAAGCTTTAGCCATGCAATAAAACCTCAATGACCATTCATAAAAACATTCTCACAACACTCCATAAACGTTTCGGACCAAGATATGTCCATTAGCTTGATCAAAAACTCCAAAACATAACATACTCTCCAGTTTCACGCCCAGAATGACCTTTCCATGGTTAAAAATACTTTTGACCGATCAAATGAGCATGGAAAGAAACAAATAATATATCCACGGAAACTAAACTCAAAGACGAACAACTTTTATGAAGGAGTAATCATGCAAAAATACTTACAAAGGGTCGAAAAGCGCCACGCAAAACGGCCCAGAAATCTGTCCGAGAGAGCGTTTTTGAGTTTCTCTCTAAGAACGAGGTGAAAAGTGATGAAATGAAACAAAGGGTGCCTTGCACGCCTCTAGACATCTGAAGGGTGAGGTATGGGCTTGAATGACCATTGATTAGAGGTGGTTATGTGACATAAAGTGGAGGGGGAGTGGGCTGCTGCAGCTGCCTTCTAGAAGGGGTGTGATGAGGTGGCTCAATCCCTCACATCAAGGAACTATTTGGGGCAGCCAAGGCCAGTGGATGGCCTGCCAAAAGGGGGAGGAAAAACTTCTTCAAGAAGCTTTGCCAAGGTGGCCAAATTCGTGGGTCTTGGTGGGCCTTAACCAAGTGGGCTTCAATTTGGGGTTTAAAGGGGGTTTGGTTAGGGTTTGAGATGCTATCAAGTCCAAATCCAATTTTTCTTGGCCCAATCAAATTTCCAAGGTTTAAAAGGTTGGATAATGATGTCATAACAAGAATTTGAGAAATTAATAGCATGTGAAAGTGATTTAATCAAGTGATTAAACACAATGCTAGAAATCGGATTAAAAAGGGTTTGGAAGCCAACTTTAGGGTTTGGGGAAACCGTTTAGGGTTTCGATTTCAACCAAGCTTTTGGGGTTTCAATTAGATTCCAACCATTTAGGGTTTCACTAGGGTTGAAACCCTCTTCGATCTGGCACAAAATTGGTTTATCAGATGAAAAAGAATAGCGTTTCGCTTAAGTGGCATGATCTCACATTTTGATTCCTTCATAATCCAACTCATTGTTCCTCTATGAGCCAAGTGTCTAATACTATTCACTATGTGTGGCTAAGATCTTGCCAAGTGTCCAAATAAAACTTCTCTAACCTAATTTGGACATTCCACACTGTGATTTTGAAAACACTGCACTTGGTGCGCTTATCGAGGTTACTATTCACTCCAAAAAAACATATAATAAACTTAGTACTGAAAAATCCTAAATATTCATATTAACCTATAGTGAAAATCGTTTATCGAAATTCAACCCCGAAGTACCCCTAAAAATAAAATCACAGTTTCAAACAGGTGTTTCGTCCGAAATTATGAAAATGGGTTAATACGCCATAAAATCCTAAATAATCAACTGAGTCTAATGGCGTAGACCATAACGCATTCTGACACTTCTAACTATCTCAAATAATTAAACTCATATTTCTAGCACTATAGTGAGTGATAACACTGACTATGTTGATAAACTAAAACCTGTGCGATTGGTTGATTCGTGAAAACTTATAGGGTTTTCACGAGGTTCCTAAAGTCAATAGAAATTCCACCAATGAATTTCTAGCGGGCTGTTACAGTTTTGATGAGTAAAACGATCCTTGAGTTCCATCCATAAGGTTCTGGAATCATCAACTAAAACGAGGCTAGATTTAACAGATGCACTTACAGAGTTCTGCAACCAAGATACCACTAAGTCGTTGCAGTGCTCCCAAGATTCAAAAATGGGATCTGAAATATCTAAAGGTTTGAGAAGAGCACCATTGATGAATCCGAGCTTATTCTTCACACGAAGGGCTCAACAAATGGCACACGACCAGCTGACATAGTTATCAGCATCGAGGAGGTCAGAGACCAAGGCAGCAACATGATTGTCGCCATTCTCAATGCGGAATGGGTTAAATGGGTTTGAAAATTTTAGGTAACGCTCAGAAGATTTGTTGGCGTTGGTTGGACGTGAAACTTCGTCTTCAGTGTTGGTCGTCATTGGATCGAGGGAGCTCTGGTACCATGTAACAAAGCAAAATGAAGAAGAGTTTCTACTTTGGGAAAATGCAGAAAGCAGAGTCGATATGCTCTAATGTGTGTTGAATTGAATACATTGCTTTACAGAGAAGAAGTTTATATACAACTTTACCAAAAGAATATTTAACTACCTATAAAAGATGAAAATATAGTAATATCCCTTACGTACAACTCAGCAAAGGTAAAAGACAAATAAATAACAGAAATACAAATGGTTTCTATAAACAGCAAGGGAGGTTCTAGTATGCAGCACTCACGACTCCTTTGCCTTGCCATCATGATGATCCTCCAATACAATCATGATTCATTATTGATCATGGCATAATATGTAGTATTATTGATGGTACGGTGTTTTGCATATGTGCTGCCAAGTTGAGTAGTCTTTGTCCTTTAGATAATGTTCTTCATGATTTTGTTGTAAACAATGATCATTTGATTCATTTGCGCGAGCTGCTAAAAACTAGCGTTGGTTGGATTAATGATAATAGAAACCACATCATAAAGATCAGCGAACGTTAATGCCTGACCATGTTACTTTGTGATTTTTTCAAATATTTTGTTAATTATGGTTAAATGTAGAATTATAAGTAATACAATATATAATCATAGGGTATGCAAATTCTGCGGAGTCTGTGATTTTTTCAAATATTTTGTTAATTATGGCTAAATGTAAAATTATAAGTAATACTAGATATAATTATAGGGTGTGGTGTGCAAATTCTGCGGAGTCCACTAAAAAAAAGTGGATCCGTGAAAAATGATTTGGTATGCGTCCCAAATATTATTAGTGAGGTAAAGCTGATTATCAGTCCTACAACTAAAATAGACTTTATAAAAATAGACGAAAAAATTGAAGTCATCATAGAAAAAATGAGCGTGTATGACGAGTTATTTGCGATGAGAATAAACTCATTTTGATATAAAATAGTCATTTTAGTAGAAAATGATTGACCTCTAATGAGTCATTTTCTTGTAGTGTGTGGTTTTATATGATCTATTAGATCTACTTTATAATAAAAATAATTTTACAATCTAATTAATCACATCAAATCACGTCTATTTGTGAATTTATTTTTATAAAATTCTAGATACACTGATCTTGTATCAATTATAAAATAATTTCTATCGGATATATAACTCTTGTTAATAATTTTTATTTTTGTAGAAATATTTAGATTTCGATCATAACATCGCATCTTCTTGAAACCTATCGTGGTCATGAATCTAGCTGATCCTTAATTACCTTTTAAATTATTTGGAAATATGTTCCATGAAAGGACGGGGAGAAATTCTTTGGATGTATTGTTAACTATTTATGGAACGTCGTACGTACGTAGTAGTACTGTTGGTAATAATGCAACGCATGTCCAAAAACACTTGCTGCTATAAACTTTCTACCTATAATTAATGTGAATATATAATTATATAGGATGATGGCATGCATGCATTATTACGCCATGTGCTACAGCACCATTTGAAAGGAATATTTAACATATTTACTACTCCTCGATCTTCTAGATTAGTAAGAGCCTAATTAATTTCATGAAAAAAGTGGCCACGACACAGATGATGCATGCTGTCGTACGTTAGACGTTTGACAATCTCATTGCTAAAAATAATGATCTCGATCATCGAGTGATTACAAAAGCACTATGTATTGATCATCATGATCAGTATGATCACTGCTGATGGTATATATATATATATATATATATATATATATGGTTTATGGTATATAGCCAGCTAGCTAGACTTATGATCTATAACGTGTTAATTCATGAAATCGATAAAATTAATAATATTGCATTTTGTTGCATGCCTAATCGATCCAAACTGATCATGCGTGATTGCCATTGAAAAATCAGTGTAAATGGTACTTATAAGGAACAAAGAAGCCAGTTGACAAAAGTAATTCGATCTGAGTGGGAGACAAAGACAGCCCATTTTGTATCTTCCTTTGGCCGCAAGTCAAAAAGCATGTAGCTACAAATTAAGCATACATATTGGAACCAGTACATGACCTCCATAGTCAAACAAAGCTCTTCCCCTCTCTCTCTCTCTCTCTATATATATATATGTGTGTGTGTGTGTCACGTGAGAGAGAGAGATAGTATATACACACATGACATACATACCCTGCAAAGGAAGCTAGCTAGCGCCATAATATACATGTGGGCCGGAAATTCCGCTTTCCACCTTAAGGATTCTTGGGTCGTCATTGAGGGAACAAAAGGGCACTCTTGTCACAAAGCTGCAACAATAAAAGCATGTATCATACAATGAAAAATCCGGAAACGCCCACACAGATCCCCACAGGTCGTACAACACCATGCACGCTCATGCACCCGCTAATTTCTACAAAAAGCCAATCCTAATTCAAAAGGCACTACACAAATCTGTTCTTCATTCTTTGACTCGGACTTCCGCTATCTCTCTTTCTCTCTCTCTCTCTCTCTCTCTAGGGTTTCTCAGGGGCCTTGTTGCAGAGCCAATTTGGCATTCTGTCCACCTCCATGAAATGTTCTTGTTAGTTAACTAGTTTGATTTTCAGCTTTTGGAGGCGGCCAGCATGTCAAATTGGTTCTGTAAATTTTTCTCTGAGAAACCATATAAGAGCCAAAAGCTCTTGATGATCAAGATCTTCCTGCTTAATAGCTCTACGATCCTTAATGTCTGTCGTATTTTCTGATCTGACCAGAAAAAGTCTTAACTTTCACTCGTATTCTTTTTACACTAATTTGTTGTTTGTTTACTTTATATGTGCATGTGCATGCATAGTTGAGACTAAGATGAGCTCTTTCATTGTCTTGGGGTCACACAAATTAGAAATTTAGGTGGTTTTACATAGATACAGTCACAGGTGTTATCTACGCATGCAGGTACGTAATTATTAAAGCAGCAAATTTTTTCCAATCTCCATTGGCTTTAATTACTTGTTCTGTCGGTTGACCTCTCTTAATTAGGGTATTCTGATCTTCGTTCTTTCGGCCACTTTGCAGGTTACAGGTTAATGCGTACTCATCATTCTTTAGCTGCGGAAGGACTAGTAAATTTGTATCCATTGAATTAGGCCAAATCACTTGTTGGATAGGCCATTTTTAATGGCCGCTATGCTCCAAATACGATCGACCATCAACCATAGGGTGGTTTCATATTGGTACGTATTATATACCCATAATATATATGAGTTATGATGATCAGTATCCGCAGACAAAAAGGATCGAAACATGCAACTCGGCTCGGTAGGACTGCATCGATCATAATAGCTAGCCGATATATATATATATAAAGAACATTATATATATGTATGTTCTTTAATTAGTCTTTACGCATATGAGTCGGTTTTAAACCGATCGGCTGCATTAATGGGGCTTATCTCAAGTGATTAACTACCTATCAACTTGAGCAATTTCATGTAATAACTACAGCTTGAGCAGACGTTGTTTCCTAATGTGAGTTCAAGAAAGATGGATGCCATAATGCGTCAAACTATTTTTTGGAAAGACCAGAGGGAGTTTTCTTCAATTCTCAGCAGGGAAGAAGTGAATTTTGGCAGCAGTCTGGATTTTTGTGAACTTTGACCCGTAACTTGTTAAATATATTAATGTTTTGTCGTTGCATTGATGTAAGTCAACCATGTACATGAAATTGAAAAAGCAGCCAAACATGTTGCACGTAAAGTTTCTCTATCCGTTATGTCTTTTGAGCCTTTTTCTTAGTATGTAATGATGGTGAGATCGCAACTTTTTCATCTTTAAAGCACCATTGATGATTACGGGGAACGCGTGCTCAGCTGCCATTGGCTCTGAGACACTTTGGTTTGCTGTTGGGCATTGGATACCAAGAAGCATTATGCTTGGAAATGGTGATTGAGTCTGCCATTTTGGATGGTAACGTCGTTGTTGGAGGTTTAAATGATTTACGTACACATCTGATCCCCCAACAAATTAAGTGCGCGCACTTGCATTAATATTACCATGCATGGCCACCACCACCTCTAACAACTACAATTACTAGCTACACAGTACTGCAAGCTGGTAAAGCTAGCGTGCTACCGCGACAACTAAAGTCAATCTGATAATTGGTCTGTTCCGTAGAGAGAGAGAGAGAGAGATGTGAGCAGTACTACTATTGCCTTCCATGGTGTTGCATGAGTGGTCACACTTACTTTTATACCTTTTGAAGGTTGAAAAATAGGTTAAAAGGTTAAAAACAAATCACTTTTTATCAACATTCGAGGCACTCAACACATGCATTCCACTTAATTAATCTAATATTAATTAGTTCAAGACAGTAGTAAAGAGCTAGTGATCATTATCAAATACATTCGCATAAGTAGTTCTCGAAAAGTTAAAACAAAACCATCGATATTCGAATAGCATGCATGCATGTCCGGCCTTACAATTATTGATTAGAGAGACCGGGGGAAGGGGGCGGGGCCGGTATAATATTCGTACGATTATATAACCGGCGGCGGTGTTAATGTAACTTGTAAGTATATATAGATGATCAGACGTTGATCATGTGGTTCCTGATCAAGCAGTAGTATTTATAGCCAGCTTCAATCCGGATGCACAGTTTTGAGGATACGAGCTGATGAAAAATGTTATTCCTTGTTCAAGCTTGATCTCATCATAACCTGTCTGATACCATCCGGCGACAACCTCTGGGACAGTGCATGAATCATAACCATGTTGATCATCTCGGACAACCACCACATCGTGTTTGGTCCGATCATACATAAACACTATATATAAACAAATACAAATTAATATTAATCATGCCGATCGACCAACAAAAATTTTCGTACAATGCCTATTATATATATATATATATATATAAACTTGCATGCATATCAACAAAACTTTCGTACATGAATACGGCCTACCAAGTATATCGCCAGCCTTAAAGCTCTTCCCATCAGGCCAGTCACTGACGCCAAAGGTCCAACCTTTGTCATCACCAACCATGTAGGTCGTCGTCTCTGCTTGCTGAGTCGTTCTGCAGCAAAACATGAACATACACAGCAGTAATGTTGTGCCAAGGATGGAAGGGATTTTTGTTTGGGCCATTCTAATTTCCAACATATTCTCCCGATGATCTCCACTGCAATATGAAGATATTAATTCATGGGACGATTAAATAGATGCATGACCCAACAAAAAACGTCGGAAAGCCAACCAAATAACAAGAGCTTAGCCTATAATTGAACAGGAGATTCGTCAACAACTTATTGTACGTTTCTGAGATGACAATTATCATAATTCATGGGTTTAGGTTATAAATCCAGCTTTCAGTTTCGGCAAGAGAATAAAATAATTGTTTTTAATGAATATATTAATTAAGATTCTTAGATTATAGAAAAATAATTAATAATACAGATACCTACCTCTAATATTTGGCAAACTACTGCAACTTCTAGCTATTTAGACTTTAGTCAACAAGAATACAATCTTCGGTCAAAGTAGTATTTGACACATTTAGCAAATAAAAAAGGGTATTGGGTTTTCTTTTTCGGAACTATTTGGGCTGGGTTACACTCAACAACCGTGAAGCCCGCCTGGTTGGAAATTACTTGAAATTGATTTTTGAAAATGGGTCGAATTTGATATTTGAAACGATCTGAAACAAAAAGCTCAACATATTTCAGGCCCATCTACCGTGATTCACTCGGCCCAGCCGAGTCATCGACTCGATCGGCTGTGTCGACCCAACCACTGTCTTTCAATTAATTTCTTGAAGCTCCGATTGTCGCTGCAAACATGCAGAGTCAAGGTTCATATTTTCATCAACTTTAACCAAAAAAAATTAACACAAACAAGCGATTTAATTAGAGACGTACCCAAAGCAGCTTTCAAGGGAATAATAGAGGCGAGGCTTAAACTGGCAGTACTGACGTCGTTGGTGGCGATGGAGGTCAGCCGGCAGAGCCAGAATTTTACTTTAGAAAACACAAAGATAATGCAGAGTGTCATACAAAAAAGATCTAACATTGGCAAGGAGAAAGCTCTTATTCATGATGATATCTCATTTTCTGCGAGTTTCATGGGTCGTAGGCTCGTAGATATGGGAAATTCTTCATGGGATTAATTCCCAGAATTATACTTCCCTTTTAAGTTAAATTTTCTTTATTTTTCATCTTATCCATTTTCTTTGTCCTAGTTCATCGAACCTTTCATTTATTATTCTTATTATTTTTTTTCATTTCAAAACTGCTTCCCTTTTATTAGCAACAGGGTTGTGGAAATTTGTATCATAATTGCAGAACTGCATTCTTTATAAATTGTAGGAAAAATTTTGATTCTCTAGATTTCGGGTCACTGCTGCACCGATTACACAGAACAGAGGAAGATAAAGCAAGAGAAATAAAAAAAAAATCGAATTTACAATCTTATGACAAATTTTGTATCAAATAATTTGTATGATTCTGATTCTATTGTTAGCAAATTCCAAATGAAAATTAAAGAGAAAAAAAAATTATTAAGCAGCTAATCAAAAAGGTCAGCATCCTCGTGCCCACGAGCTGAAGATGCAAATATATTGGGATAACTGGGCACTGTTCTTGACTCCGAAGACTTAACTCAGTTCTAAAAGCTCTGGAATGCTGCAAGCATCGAGAAAATGCTTGGTATTTGTAGATGTCAGCATCTTTCACACTCCTGGAGAACTTCAACGATTACTCAAAGTGAGAGACCTTGATTTCCGTCATTTTATCTTCAGAATCCTCTTTCACAGCATCAGTCTTGCTTTTCTTCTCCCTCTCAATTTCCTTCTGAATGTGCTCTCTAGTAGCATATTTGCAAGCTCTTTGGCATATTTCTGTGATATCAGCCCCACTAAAGCCTTGGGTAAGCTCCGAAAATGCTGCAAAGTTGACATCTTTTGATACGGGTGATTTTCTCAAGCAGGCTTTGAAAATTTGTAGTCGTGATCTCTCATCTGGTAGAGGGATATAGATCAATTGATCAAGGCGACCTGGCCTCAGAAGAGCTGGGTCAATTATATCAGGCCTATTGGTTGGGCAACCAGATAATGAAGACGTTTTCTTGGATGATAATCCATCCATTTCAGTGAAGAACTGATTCAGAACCCTGTCAGCAGCATGGCAATGGAGCCAAGCTCATCTAAAAACAGGACACAGGGTGCAGACTGGCGAGCCTTTTCAAAGATATCCCTAACATTGGCCTCACTCTCTCCAAACCACATTGTGAGTAGCTCAGGACCCTTGATGCTAATGAAATTGGCTTTACATTCATTAGCAATAACCTTAGCCAGGAGGATTTTACCACAACCTGGAGGACCATAGAAGAGAACAACTCTAGAAGGTTGCATGCCAAACTTCTCCAACTTTTCCGAATGCTCCACTGGATATTGAACAGTCTCTTGAAGCTCCCTCTTCACACTCTCAAGTCCACCAATGTCTTCCCTGGTTCTAAGAGCAGCACTAAAGTGATCATTCGTAACAACCATGGAGTGGAGAATCTCAGCATCATTGGTTTCATCCTCCAAATCAATCACATCCGTCTTCTCTCTGACACATTGTAGTACAGCTTCATGCGAAGAGCGGCAAGATCTGCCCCAACTCACGCTCATGAGTTTCCTTTGCTACCTTTTCCAAATTAACTTCTTCAGAAAGCTTCATCTGCCTTGTGGACACGAAGAATCTCAAGACGACCAGCAGCATCCGGAACATCAATCTCAATCTCCTCACCAAACTTTCTTAATGCAGGGTCGATACAGTTAGGCCTATCCGTAGCTCCAATAACAACATGTGTCCGGTACTTTAGCCCATTTATCAGTGTTAAAAGCTGGGAAACAATCCTCCTTTCTAGCTCTCTATTTGTCTTTTCATGTTTGGGAGCAATCGAATCAATCTCATTCAAAAATACAATCGACGGAGCATTCTTCTCGTTTTCAGAAAAGGCTTTTCCCAGGTTGCGTTCGTTCTCATCTGCCATCATACTCATAATCTCAGGCCCATTGATACAAACAAGGAATGCACCCATTTCGTTAGCAATTGCACTTGCTATCAGCATCTTCCCGGTGCCAGGTGTTGATTTATGGAGTCTAGTTTATTGTTGCCACGATTTGACTTGATAATCGATTCGATAAAGATTTGATACCATTTTTTAGTGATTTTCCTTGAAACTTGTGCCATTGATGACTACTGATAATGTCATGCATACGTAATTATCTCGAACGCATGCATATATAGCGGCATTGAATAAAATAAAAACTTTCGAAAATATATTCAGAAATTAATTTTATTGGAGTTAATACGTGATCAGCAGCTTTGTAATATCTCGTGGAATTAATGCTTGTAAATATATATTTTTCTTTTTTATTTATTTTTCTAAGAAGTATATAGGAAATGGTTTTATTTTGATACAAGTAATTAAAGATTTAGGTGTGGTTTAAATAGTGAATAGAGATGAGATGTATTGAGATGAAAATTGAATAAAATATTATTAAAATATAATTTTTTAAAATTATCATTATTTTAAGATTTAAAAAAATTAAATTATTTAATATATTTTATGTAAAAATTAAGTAAAATTTTAATAATGAGATGAAATATTTCTTATATTGTGCCTTAAATAAAATATTTACTTAGACTCAAAGCACAAATTAATTAACTCTCTTATACGCAAAAGAAATATTTTATAATATATATAGAAGAAATGTTTTAGCGGATTTTATAAGATTAAAATTATAAATTGATCAAATTTGTTAAAATTATAATTTTTTTATTACAAATTAAATTTAACATATCACGTAAAATACTTCAAGTTGTCCGCGTGTCATGTCAACGTGTCTTTGTTCGCTGGCGACATGCTGCCATCACGGATTAACAAAAGCTAACATCAGTCCTTATCAATGTCAATCCCGAGTTTTGTTATATAAGTAAATTTACCTACCAATCTCCATATTAACGATATTATCTTCGTATTTTAAATTTAAATTAATATTTTTTTTAATAAAATTTACTTTCTATCAATTATATTAAAAGTGAACGTATAAGTGAGTCTCATAGGACGGCTAATCTTAAACAATAACAAAAAATAATTATTTATTTATTTATTATTATTTTTAAATACTTTTTTTAAAAAAAATTCACTACATCTCTAAAAAATTATTTATTAATCATTAAATTTTAAAAAAAAAATTTATCGAACCCAACTCTCAATAGTATTTCCGTATAAAAAATTGACACAAAAAAATAATATTTAATACATTGCTGATTTTTTATAAGAGTTTTATTTTTCTTTATTCTTATTCATTACATATCATATTTTTCTTAATTTTTTTGATTTTATTTTTTTTAAACTAATTAAATTCTTCTTTTCATTATTTATATACCATTCATATACCGTACATTTAATAAGAGAATAAAATATAAAAATAAAAAATTATGCATGATTTATGGTGTGTGAAAATCATCGGTCAGAATTTTTCATTCTCAAAATTCAAACCACTCAAACAAAGCCAACTTCTTTTTTTCTTTTTGAAATTTCCATATCCATTTATTCCATTATCCGCCCACATATATAATTAGGGGGGGGAGGGGGGGCTAAACTTAGATCCCAGCACTGATCCTAATACAAATGAAAGCAAAACATAGATCATGCCTGGTAACGCTAACATATGACATAAAGACTCGTACATATATATATATATAATACTCTCTGGATCTAATGGCAAGTTAACTAGCTAGCTAGCTAGCTAGACAGCAGTGACGGCGATTTTCATTCCGGATTGGCAGTGACCGGTAAAACTGCAGATGAAGGAGTTTTGCCCCTTCACANCTCCTTTCTAGCTCTCTATTTGTCTTTTCATGTTTGGGAGCAATCGAATCAATCTCATTCAAAAATACAATCGACGGAGCATTCTTCTCGTTTTCAGAAAAGGCTTTTCCCAGGTTGCGTTCGTTCTCATCTGCCATCATACTCATAATCTCAGGCCCATTGATACAAACAAGGAATGCACCCATTTCGTTAGCAATTGCACTTGCTATCAGCATCTTCCCGGTGCCAGGTGTTGATTTATGGAGTCTAGTTTATTGTTGCCACGATTTGACTTGATAATCGATTCGATAAAGATTTGATACCATTTTTTAGTGATTTTCCTTGAAACTTGTGCCATTGATGACTACTGATAATGTCATGCATACGTAATTATCTCGAACGCATGCATATATAGCGGCATTGAATAAAATAAAAACTTTCGAAAATATATTCAGAAATTAATTTTATTGGAGTTAATACGTGATCAGCAGCTTTGTAATATCTCGTGGAATTAATGCTTGTAAATATATATTTTTCTTTTTTATTTATTTTTCTAAGAAGTATATAGGAAATGGTTTTATTTTGATACAAGTAATTAAAGATTTAGGTGTGGTTTAAATAGTGAATAGAGATGAGATGTATTGAGATGAAAATTAAATAAAATATTATTAAAATATAATTTTTTAAAATTATCATTATTTTAAGATTTAAAAAAATTAAATTATTTAATATATTTTATGTAAAAATTGAGTAAAATTTTAATAATGAGATGAAATATTTCTTATATTGTGCCTTAAATAAAATATTTGCTTAGACTCAAAGCACAAATTAATTAACTCTCTTATACGCAAAAGAAATATTTTATAATATATATAGAAGAAATGTTTTAGCGGATTTTATAAGATTAAAATTATAAATTGATCAAATTTGTTAAAATTATAATTTTTTTATTACAAATTAAATTTAACATATCACGTAAAATACTTCAAGTTGTCCGCGTGTCATGTCAACGTGTCTTTGTTCGCTGGCGACATGCTGCCATCACGGATTAACAAAAGCTAACATCAGCCCTTATCAATGTCAATCCCGAGTTTTGTTATATAAGTAAATTTACCTACCAATCTCCATATTAACGATATTATCTTCGTATTTTAAATTTAAATTAATATTTTTTTTAATAAAATTTACTTTCTATCAATTATATTAAAAGTGAACGTATTAGTGAGTCTCATAGGACGGCTAATCTTAAACAATAACAAAAAAAAATTATTTATTTATTTATTATTATTTTTAAATACTTTTTTTTAAAAAAATTCACTACATCTCTAAAAAAATATTTATTAATCATTAAATTTTAAAAAAAAAATTTATCGAACCCAACTCTCAATAGTATTTCTGTATAAAAAATTGACACAAAAAAATAATATTTAATACATTGCTGATTTTTTATAAGAGTTTTATTTTTCTTTATTCTTATTCATTACATATCATATTTTTCTTAATTTTTTTGATTTTATTTTTTTTAAACTAATTAAATTCTTCTTTTCATTATTTATATACCATTCATATACCGTACATTTAATAAGAGAATAAAATATAAAAATAAAAAATTATGCATGATTTATGGTGTGTGAAAATCATCGGTCAGAATTTTTCATTCTCAAAATTCAAACCACTCAAACAAAGCCAACTTCTTTTTTTCTTTTTGAAATTTCCATATCCATTTATTCCATTATCCGCCTACATATATAATTAGGGGGGGGAGGGGGGCTAAACTTAGATCCCAGCACTGATCCTAATACAAATGAAAGCAAAACATAGATCATGCCTGGTAACGCTAACATATGACATAAAGACTCGTATATATATATATATATAATACTCTCTGGATCTAATGGCAAGTTAACTAGCTAGCTAGCTAGCTAGACAGCAGTGACGGCGATTTTCATTCCGGATTGGCAGTGACCGGTAAAACTGCAGATGAAGGAGTTTTGCCCCTTCACAAGCTTGATGCGGTCTTTCCCTGTCTGATACACCTTTGAACCTCGTGGGGTCGTGCATGTATTATAACCTACTTTGTTCACAGCAACCACGTTGTGCGCTGCAGGGCTGTAGTTGAACACTGCAATATATAATTATTTCAAGCGCCCTCACGATCAGTCAATCTATACCATAAACTTTTCGTAAAAAAATAATTAAAAAAATGGTGTGGGAATTAGTTATATTCCAGATTTAGACTGGGTTTTATCTGTTTTGTTAATGATTGTCTAGTCCTTTTTCTGGGTACCGGCAAGGTTTTGTTTGTTTCAATTTATTTTCCTTTTTTGGCCCAGAAAAGTTTACTGTAATAAATTAGCTATCCTCTTTCTGGAGGACTTGATCGTTGAGAAAAAGAAATTATTTGGCCAGAAGAACTACTAACCAAGGATGTCACCAGCACGGAAGCGCTTTCCCTTGGGCCAGCCAGAAACGTTGAAGGTCCAACCACCAGCACCTCCAACTGTGTAGGTGGCTGCATGAGCCATCTCAGAGTGCAGCAGCAGCAGCAACATGCTCAACAACATTGTCACAGCCATTGCACTGCCTCTTCCCCGAGCCATCTTTGTTGAATGCTAAGAGAGATAGAGAGATATAGAGATCAGAGAGAGAGAGAGAGAGATCGGTGTGAGAACTCTGCTGAGGAAGTTGGCCCATTTAATGGAGGGGTGGTGGTGGAGTTGCTGGGGCCCGTTTAGATTGACATAATTACAGAAGGACAGAGTTCTGGCCAGAGTCATTATTATGTTTGGAAAAGAAGTTTTAGTTAAAATTTTCATCTTCATCTCATCTCATCTTTACATTTTTTTAAATCCCCATACAAAATATAATAAATAATTCAACTTTTTCAAATCCCAATATAACTTTTTCAAATTCTAATTCAATTTTTTCAAATTTCAAAATTAAAAAATAATATTTTAAACTTTAAAACAAAACACAAAATTCTCATCTCATTTTCCAAACATCATCTTAATGTGTTCTGAGCTTTGAAGTTTGAACACGGCGATCTGCCACGAGGAAAATCCACCCAACTTATGGACTGAGGGGGACCCAAAAAAAGTTTTCGAGTTTTTGACAATTTGTGACCATGGTGGTTGGGTGGAATTCGCACATTCTTTTGTAAATTGAAAAATCTGTCATATTATTCACCGTCTCATATTTTACATCTCATAAAAAATATCTTTGTATACTATAAAAAATATTTTTACATTTTATAAAAAACTTATAAATGTAAAATATAAAAATAAATAGTTACTAATACACAACCATGTCATTACGGCTTGACACATTTTTCTCTTCTCCATTGATTTTTGTTACTAAATATATTAGATTATAAAATATATTTTATTGTGAAAATATATTTAATTTAATATTTTAACCTATATTAACGGGTAAATTTAATTTTAAAATTACTTTTTAACATTTATCTAACATGAATGAATGAGACATTCTCCTAGTAAAATATATATTCTACTTGTTTATCATCATAATGTGGTCAGTGGCTAGCTGATGAGAGTTCCCCAAAAAGTGAAAAATTATAAAAGAATAAGCCTAACCACCAACCACCACCATGGTCCGAAATTGTCAATATTTTGGAAAGTTCTGGGTCTTCTCAGTCCAAAAGTAGTAGCTTTTCCGCTGGGCCAGACTCAATTGTTTGTTAGTTCCGCACATTTTATGAATCAATGGCTAAAAGAAAACTGTTCCCATTAACATTGGAACGCGCATGTTGAAATTGAATACACCCACATGACATATTTTATATAAAAAGTGTAAAATTTAGGCAACAAAAAATACTTATGAAAGTAAACTTATAAGATCTACTTTATACCGGATAACAGGCAAAGGAGGCCCATGTACTCATAAGAGCATTTAGTTACCGTGGGCCCATAAAATTAAGCCCATCTTTACCTTTATATTTGGAGAGGTACGACAGCTTCATCATGCTCGGATTCTGTGACAATCGTGCCGATAGCCAGGCCACATTTAAAAAAGAAAAAAAGAAGGAAAATCAATAGTTATCCTTGGTTTTAGTCAACAAGTCTGTCAAATGTTTTACGAAAATGCTGAAGTGGGATATCATGGTGAGTAGGTTTGTTGAAAAAACAAAAATATTATAAAAACATAAACAAAACAAAGCATAAGATAATATATAAAAAATGTAATGAATACATTCGTATATATAAAAAATTTCAAAAGGCTACAAAAAGTATAACCAAAAATTCAAAAATAATTTAACACTAAAATATTAAAAAATAAAATAAAATAGGGAGAGGGGTCTAAATCAGTGTTTTAAATACCATACCGGTCACTAGTCTAATAAAAGTATTATATATATTTCGTATCGGTCTAAATATCAGTTAATATTTTAACCTATACTGGCCTGTATTTCAACATGTACTAATTAATATTTTGACTTTTTTTTTTTTTTTTTAATTATTAACTCATTTTTTATTCCTAATTCAAACTAGGCAGTGATGCCCTTACTACGCTGTACTACCGGTCCACTACTAATTTATTTTTTTAATTTTTTTCCTCTGCAGGTCAGGACTTCATAAGCCCATTTCAGCCTGCTCACTGTTGAGATTTGACCGAGGCTCAGAGAAAAGTGTCGGCTCTGACAAAAAAAAATATGAACTCCTTTATATCAATATTCAAAGGAAAATGGTAGCCTACTGGTTTACTTTCTCATTTTCAACGTTGATCTATTTAATTTAAATTTTTAATTAATTTATTTTTTATTTAATAATTAAGAAAATAAGTTTTGATACATTGATATAATTTTTTATTTTAAAATTATTTAAAATATAAAAAAATAAAAATATAAAATTTATACTAATGGCCCACTCGTATATTAAAAATGTGAAATTTATATTAGAAGGATAATACTAGTCCTCTCACTTCTGCTTGCATTTTTTTTTTCTTTTTTGTTTTCTACTTTAGGATTCAATAAATGTTTTTTAATAATATTATAAATTTTTAAAAATATATATAATAAAAAGTGTTAAAATATATATATAAAAAAAAAAATAAATACATTAAAATAACTTGTGAGAATCAACGGTAGCGGTAGTTCCACCCTAAATTTAAGAAAAAAATTATTCTCACTACTAATTCTTAGGCTGTGTTTGGACAACAATAAGTGTTGAGAAATGTTGTGAATAGTTGTAAGTAGAGATTAGAATGGATTTGTAGATCCCATTGAGAGTAATTTGAGTTATTTAGATATATGAAGTATGTTAAATTGTTAACTTTTGAGTAAGTAATTGAAAAAGGTATGGGTCCATCAATGATTGATTTTTTTTAATAATGATGGAATGATGATTTTATTTATATATAATAATAATAAACATTATAGTGATTTTTTTTTTTTTTATATAATAGTGATAAATATTATAGTAATTTTATTTTGTGTAATAGTGATAAATATTATAGTTATAATATTATATATATAATAGTGATAAATATTATTGTGATTTTATTTAATAGTTATATAAAATATTAATAAATATTATAGTGAATAGTTGAGGAAGAAGGGACATGGAGTTGTCGAATCATGAACACAGAGAGAGAAGAAGGCTGTGATGGTAAGAAGAGTGTTGAAGTGTAAGAAGGAGTGTAAACAGTAGGAGTGTAAGAAGAGTGTTGAATGGTTTGAAAATACTTTATTTGGATGTAGAGATATTTCAATCGTACGAGAATAGCTTAAAGTAGTTGAGAACTTTTCAATATCCAAACATAGTTACAGTTCGGTGTTATTGTTGAAACTTTTTATTTTTATTTTTATTTAATTATTAAGAAAGTATTTTTTAATAATATTATTTTTTTAAAATTTTTTTAAAAAATATTTAAAAATGTAAAAAAACATAAGTTAAAAAAAAAAACAATTATACTTAACCGTGGACGTAGCACAAAAGAAAAAAAAAAGTTTAATCTTATTTATTTATATCAAATCTTACCAAAAATGTATGGTCAGAAAGAAAACTGACAGCAAGTTTTGAACAGAAGTCAGCGTGCAGCACTGTAGAGCCAGTGCAGCACTGCAGAGGCAAAAGAAATATAAAAAATAAACGGATAGTAGACCGGTAGTAAAGCGAAGTAAGGATATCATTTTTCTCTCTTAAATGTGTCGGCAAAATCTTAAGGGGGCAAACTCAAATCTTAACAGCTTTGGTGAGAAGCAAAAGTCAAGGACGCTACCGCCGATGCACTTCAGCATTTATTGACGCTGCAAAATAAAGCTTGTATAGAGAAACGATTTTGAATCCTCTCATCTTACATTATAATTTTTTTAAATTTTTATATAAAATATAATAAATAATTTAATTTTTTTAAATTTTAAAATAATAATAATATTAAAAAATAATATTCTAATAATATTTTATTTAACTTATCTAAAACTATCTCATCTCCATCTCCAAACAATTTCTAGATGCAATCACTTTATTGCAGGGTATATCCAGGTTTTTGTAAATATAATAAGTAGGTCCCGCAACATTAAACATTAGCGTATATCTCAATAATAATACAGTAAGGTTGTGTCTATATCTCTACTACTTGTACAGATGTATTTGGATCAAAAAAATTAGGAAAAGATTGGTTTGTCCGTTCACTTTGGCCATTTATATATTTAATTTTTTTTACTTAATGATTAAAAAAATGATTTTTAATATATTTATGTATTATTTTTATTTTTTAAAAATACTTAAATATGCTGAAAAATATGAAAAGAAAAAAAAATCCACATTTGACCTAGCAGTCAGATTAAGCAGACTACTCTAGGCGGCAGAGTAGCCCGACTCAAAAAATTATATAGAATCCTGATGCACATCAAATAACAAAGAACAGCCCCAAGGAAAATAGAAAAGGAACGATGCACAAAATAATGGGCAAAGACCAAGTTGTATAGAACAAAACCTAGGAAGTGGGATTTAGCTGACGATCTTAACGTGGACAACTCAGCTCTTTCTTGAGGTTCTTCACAGCCTCCAAGACTCCGTTCTGAAAGTAGAGGCAAAAATTTAGCAATGTAAGTTAGCTGCTGTTGTTAGGCGCATATTTTTGTGTTGGTGTGTTTCCAAATAACGGGTCAACAGTCGTTAGAAGCATATTGATTAAAGGTATATACCCTTTTCTTTTCAAAGAAAATTGATTAGAGGTAGCTTATTCATTTATGGATATCCTTGTCCTCTCTCTCAATCAACTATTACAATAATAATCTTTTTCATGTATATATATATATATATATAAGTCACTAGGTTTTGGTGTGTCAAAATCAAGCCAACTTAACTACACCCGTACATTTGGCAGAAGGAAAAAAGGTGTTACCTCTAGAGAAATTCTGCCAGCAATTTCTACTGCACATGCTTTGACTCTAGGAGACAATGCATTATTGATGGCCCTTGATAGCACAGTTGCAGCTTCTTGGATGCTAATGACATCATCTTTATCAGGAAGCAAGTGGCCTCTATTCAGTGGTTCTGGTGCAACTCCAAGCCAAAACATCCTCTCAGCCCAATAGAACTGATCTAGCATAAACGGACATACTACCTGTCATCGGTGTTACATAGGAGAAATGAGTGAGCTTACTGTGCCATAATAAGCCACGATGAGATAATTTTTTCATAAACTATCCAATAGCAGTGCGCATGGCCCAGCTAAATGAAGTAGGACCTAAAACACCAAGAGCTTCAACACAGCTTCATCCAGTAAATAAAGCTCGCTAAACTAATGTCTCTCATGAAATAAATAATACGTGCAAAAGACAGGCACAACTGCAAATCTGCACATGTCAAAATACGCAAAAACTTAGTGGTTATAATAAAATTCAGAGGTTACCCCGGTCCTCTTTAAAAAACTAATGTCTTGCATGTGACAACAAGAATAGAAAAGGAATTTGTCCATTTTTGGGGTTCTGGATAGACATGAATTGCAATGAGATACTGAACTCTAAACTTATTTCTGATACTTTCCGTTAAAAGCCCTGATTGACCTAATCCCTTTCACATCAAACCCTAACCCTAATTTCTCACATTAGAGTTCAAAGTTGTGGCTTCAACCACCATCCTTTATCAGGCTGGTTTCCAAGGCTTTGCCAAATGATGCATCAGTTCATTCAACTGAAAGGCTTTGGTGGTTTCCTTCCTTAACAATTTCATCACAGATTTTGAGCTCAAATACTATGTTTTAATTTTTTTCCCTGATCCCCCTAAGACCAACCCCCCCCCCCCTCTCTATCTCTTTCTTGGGACACTCAGTAATGATAATTTGAAGAGGGACTATCGACAGAAACCATCATTAATCTCCAAATCCAATTTGATAAATCCCAAAAAGTAGCTATCCACATCATAATTTTTAAAAATGTGGCAGACTTTTCATTCTCAACTCACACAACATAGCAGCTATTTTTTCATGTCCGTTATTTCCACCCATACAGCCATTTTATGAAAGTTTTAGCGGCTAAACCATGTGAACATTACATGACATTAACAACGACAACATAGAAGTAAACCATTTAGAGTCACATCTAACCTGTGGGATTCCCGAATGTAATGCAGCAGCAGTTACTCCACTAAACTTACACAAGGACAGGCAAAACCAAGCAGACATTAGCACCTTGCTTATTGCATATTTTTAATTTCAATACAAAACACAACAGAATATTCCTACCTACCACCATGATGAATTGCAGCCAGACATTGCGGAAACAGCCACTTGTATGGCATGGAACTATTTATACGACAAGAGGGTTAATTTCCAAAGAAGAAAACAATGATCAAAATCACTCTATTAAAAGGATATCCAGAATCAGCAAAAGGCACTGCATTGTACATTGATGCATGTGCTATCTGTTTTATGATGCCATCAATAATATGGTGACAATCTTCAAGCAAACGGCACTATGACTGAATTGCTCTTTCAAGAAAACAGTGCTATAGCACCTGCTTTGCACATGGAGCTGTTTTACCAGTGATAAGATTACTAGAAAGTTATGTAAATATTTATTGCATGACCCTAAATAATGCAATATAAAACTCACTCAACCATTTCAATAGGACTTAATGTAATCCAAGCTTCCTAGTATTCAAGAGACACACTCACCCAGTGAAGCAGAAGAGTTGACCATCAAAGATAGAGATGCAATCTTCACTAAGTTGTCTTTGACTTAAATGTGACGATGCTTCTGCAGCAATCATACGGACAGCTGAAGCTAAAGGTTCAAAGCCAGCTGTAAAAAGAATAAATCTGTAACTAGTGATCTCTATTACAGTTTGAAGAACACGAAGAAATGCTTGAGGATTCTTCAAAAAACCCATGCTGCAAACAAAAAGAGAAACTCGTCTCAAGAAAGTAAAGAAGGCCAATGAAAACAATAATGCTATGATAATAAAAATGGTGGTAGTCCAAGAACTTCATGATTCAAAGGCATGGCCCTTCATGATGTTGATTTCAATGGCATTGCCCTTCATGATTTTCTTGTCTCCCTTGCACCCTCCTAGTCAGGGTTGTCTCTTGTATATACTAGGCTAGGCCTATTCTTGGAGTAATATAATTCGTTTACTTATATAAAAAAAAGAACTTCATGATTCAAACAGGAGCTACGATAATCAATAGGCTAGACCAGCTATAATCGAATGGTGATATTATGACTTCATTAACATTGTCAACTGAGATTAACCAAGGCTTCTGGTAAATGAGCTCTATGTTGACAGTTATGAGAGAAGTCAAGAACAAAACAAAATTAAGTAACTCGCCTTCCAACAGAACTCAGCCCAACAAAAATAGGCGGTGTTGATGGAGCCTCCAGAAAATTTTGTAAAACAAGGTGAGCTGAGCATTGCACATCTTTTATCTGCAGATGCCCTGAAGAAACAAGGGCTGAAATTTCACTGCACTTCTTACATGAGAACTGCCATTCTATAGGCAGAAACCAAAAGCCACAAACTCGGACAGTCGAAGGCCAATAATCTGTTCATGTTGTGAAATAAAAAAGAGGGATGAAATTGTAGGAATAGCTGAAAAATAAATGAATCTTTCATCACAGGGCACGTAGTTTTCTGCTTTAAAAAGAACAGGGGAAACCTCGGAGTTTATGGCAAATGACTTCATTATTTTTCATTCATGGTCGGAGGTCAAATTCACCTACAACCACTCCTACTTGGTTTCAAATTTTTTTGGAAACTAGCAATAATCATCTACCAAGTAGACTTCATAATATATGGATAATCATGGAAGAGTTGACAGGGCACAATCATATGGATAAAATTATACCAAGACGGATTGATAGCATTAACTACATAAGGCACTCTGTAGTCATAGGCAAACTTCCAAGGTGCCAAGATAAGGTTTAATGTCTCTTTCGTAGCCTGGAAATATATTATCAACCAGTAGTGCAATTGTAGGCATATGTCAAAATTTGTCCCACATCAAATAGTCAATCAAACCTCAATTCTGAAGCAATTTTTTTTTTTTAATCTGTAATGAAAGTATTTTATTCATAAAAGTAGGGAATACCCAAGTATACAGGGAGTATACATGAGAAATACCTAACTAGAGTTCACAACTGATAGTAAAAAGTCATGGATTAGTCTGTTACAAATAATGGCCCCCACCCATGAGAACCATGTTTTAAAGAAAAAGACTTTCAGCTCCTCAATTGTCTTCTCATAGTTTTCGAAGCTTCTATCATTTCATTCCCGCCATATACACCAACACATGCAAATAAGGATCATTTGCCAGATTGCTGCGGCTTGTGAATTCCCTTGGAGACCTCTCTGACTAGCTAGAAAATCCACCAATCTAAAAGGCATGACCCACAATACGCCAAGTCCTGTAAAAAAATAGTCCCACAAGGTCTTTGACCTCGTAGTGTAGAAATTGATGGTCTAGTGATTCACCGTCTTTCTTACACATGTACAACCAATCCAACAACATTAACCGACGTTTCCTTAAATTATCTATGGTGAGAATTTTGCCCAATGTTGCTATCCAAACGAAAAAGTCGGCTTTGGAAGGAGCTCTCTTCTGCCAAATGCTCTTCCATGGAAATGAATGTATGCCTGGACTCTTAAAACTCTGTGGAGAGATCTGACAGTGAATTTACCTTTTGTGGAATGGCTCCAAATCCTCCGATCCATGGTACCCTTAGTCATACGTACAAAATACAGTGCCGCATAGAACTCTGTGATCTCTTCCAACTCCTAGTCTTGAGCTTCCCTAATGAAATCAACATTCCATCAAGGGGAGCTGCATCCTTCACTCGTGCAAGCTCAAATATGGCAGGGAAAGTGTCTTGAAGACTTCTTTCACAACACCAATTGTCATACCAAAATTTGACACAAGAGCCGTCACCCACTACAATATGTGTATGTCTCCGGAAGAACTCCCAATTTTTCTTTATGTATTTCCATAGACCCATCCCATATGAGCCACGTACCTCATTCTAACACCAACCACCCCATTCCTCCCCAACTTGTGCATCTATAACAGTCTTCCACAAGGCCCCTCTTTCGAGTTGATACCGCCACAACCATTTACCTAATAAAGCTTGGTTGAACTTTATCAAGTTGCGAATCCCCAGTCCACCCCCAAAAATTGGAGTACAAACGATTGACCAGTTAACCAAATGGAACTTGAACTCATCCCCCAAACCACTCTACAAAAAGTCACGTTGTAGCTTCTCAATACAGTTGGCAACCTTTGCTGGCAGCGGGAGCAAGGACAAAAAATAGGTGGGTAAGTTAAAAAGAGTGTTCTTAATTAAGGTGAGCCTAACACCTTTAGACAAATACAACCTCTTCCAAGATGCCAATCTGCGTTCCACTTTCTCGATCACTACATTCCAAATTTGCTCAGATTTAAAGGGAGCACCCAAAGGTAAGCCAAGATACTTCAGGGGTAGAGAACATACCTTATATCCCAAGAGGGAGGCTAGAGCTGCCACTTCGGGAATAGTCCCCACCGGTACCAGTTCAGACTTTGAGAGATTAATTTTCAAACATGAGACAGCTTCAAAAGAGAAAAGTAGAGCCCTCACAGATTGGATATGCCCGAGATTTGCTCCGCAAAAGATGATAGTATCATCCGAAACAATAGATGAGAAATATTAATAGAGCCATAATTACCATTCCCCACCGAAAAACCATAAAGAAACTCACCTTCCATGAGGCCCATAATCATCTGACTAGGAGATTCCATGACAAATAAAAAGAGTAGGGGAGAAAGCGGATCCCCCTGTCTCAAGCCACGTGAGGAGTAAAAAAAACTCACTGGTGAACCATTCACCAATATAGAAAAGCGAACTGTTGAGATACAAAATTCTACCAAATTCAGCCATTTCTCACCAAAACCACATCTTGCAAGTAGATAAAGTAGGAACTTCCAATTTATATGCTCATAGGCTTTTTCCATATCTAGTTTGCAAAGTAACCCCGGTTCTCGAGATTTGAGTCGTCCATCCAACACTTCATTAGCAATTAAGACCGAATCCAAGATTTGTCTGCCTTTGACAAATGCATTTTGCAGCTTCGATATTAACTTTTCCATCACCGTACTCAATCGGTTTGCTAGCACCTTGGATAGAATCTTGTAAACCCCATTCATGAGGCTTATGGGACGATAGTCTCGAACATCCACTGATCCCGCCTTTTTAGGAGTAAGTGCTAAAAAGGTAGCATTCAAACTTCTTTCAAAACTAGCATTACTATGGAATTCTTGGAATACCTCGAACGACTTTGCGTACTTCTTCTTCTTCTTCAGCAAATTTTAAGATTATAACAACCAAAAAAGGCTGCAACTGTCTCCTCACCCTAAACATTTTACCACACTTTCTAGTAGTATTAGGTTCATGCCTCAGGCATACACCAGATTTTCACCCTTTGCACACAAGAAAAAATACTAATAGTATGAAGTTCAGAAAAAATTGAAATAACAAGGGCAGCAAGATAAGTATACCAGGGCATTCAACAACTTCTTTGCTAAATCCATACCTGTAAACAAACTAGAGAAAAGTTAGATATTGGTATCTGTACATTTAGAGGCAAAGAAACAAATTCATTATTGTAATGAAGAAACCTTATTAGATAAGGAGGCTGTTCAAACCAACTCATCAATGAACAGTAAACTACTCGTCATCAGTGGTAAACTTTAGTTTTAAATGCATGTTCCATTCACTTTTAAAAAAATCAATTTTGTGTTGCAGCGAAACATAAATAAAAATAAGAAAGGAATGAAAAAAATGCTTCATAACTCACAGGCATCAAACACCCACAAGCTATTTTAAACCAAATGGACAGACCAGCACCTTTGAATACACAAGTAAGAGGGCTTGAGATGTTCAACCAATGCTTGAGAAGGACAAATTTACTGACACATTTTTACCCCATTTTACACTACACAAGACTTCCTATTGATGTAGCCCTTTTCCACTTATTTTAGATAAGTAATAGTTTTACAAAGAGGATTACAAAAAAGAATACCTCACAAAACATAACTTGATGTTGTACGTTAGATCTACTTTACAAAAAACAGATCTTTACAATCTAACATGTCACATCAAGACACATTACTTTATACAGTAGTTTTTTTTTACCCCTTTAATGGATCTAGCATTTTCCTTATTTTATTGTATGAAGCTCTCAACTTACAATAAAAGGGGAGATGGAGGTCTATCATGCCATGTGGGAAGAGCTGTTACTGGATCCTGAGTTCAAGAAAGAAGCACTAGGATGAGTTCAAGCAGAAAACCAGAGAAGCCTGGTCGCTCTGGACAGCACAAGTGCAATCACATTTTGATACATTATATACATATAACTCAGTTAGTCATGAAACCAAATTCATATTTGATAGGTTATTCATGGGAAAAAAATATAGCAGTAGTTAAAATTAGAGAGAGAGAGAGAGAGAGAACACAAACCGTAAAAGGGCAAGGACTCAGATTCAAATCATCATATCTCCATGATCCCCAATTTTCGGTGAAAAGAGGCCACATCCAATGAATGACGTCTTTCCAACAAACCTATGTGTAGGGCAATATAATAAATTAATATAAAAATCGTGGTTGTCAAGCCTATGTGAATAAGAGAGGAGCAGAACATAATAAAATTGTAAAGCATGTGATTTGGGGAAATAACATTTACAGCAGTAGCATAATTCCAGAATTTCCACCAAGAAATCTTTTTTTTTTGGATAAGAAAGAAAGAATTTCTGCCAAGAAATATGAGTACCTTGTTAATGGGAGCTTCCTGGAGATATCTATATAAAAGAGGTTCTTCTTTTCTAAACTGGTGCTCAAATGATGAAGGAGCACTGCACAGTAAATTCAGATAAGACTAATGCAACCCATGCATAAGAGGTTTTGGCTCAAAAATCCCAAGTGCTGATTACTGGTTCCAGGCCATCGCTGGAGATTTTCCAGCAACAAAATAGGGCCTTTTGGAGTCCCACAAGTTCCCCATACCTTCTAGAAGAGAAATACTTGGGGTAGTAAAAATCTTACTACAAAGGAGTTACAAACTCACATAGTTATCGCCACATGTATCACATGGATCCAGCCTCCGTGAAGTGGGTGCACGGAGCATGCAACTAATGAATACAACACATTACACTTGGTAACATCACAAGGAACCATGTAAGTTTGTATTCGTATAGATTTGAGTCTCGAGAGAACCCACTTTAAGCAAAAAAAAAACATGTTGAGAGTATAGTTGTGTGCACGTCATCTTTCCCAGAACCCCATTTAGCAGAGACCAACACTGGGTAATAACCCTTTTTTGATCAGTTAACATTCATGATAAATTTGCTATCTTTTACAGAAGAGCTTCTCCTCTTCCTACAAAGTCAATTTGCAGTAACATTTGAGTTTTCCTTAGTGGAGAGACTCTTGTTGTATTGACTAAAATGAAAAACAAAAATTGAGGCTAGCTAGACACAACAGAAAACACATTATTACATGATGAAGTTCTTGGAATACCTATAGGGGACAACATATGGAGCCACAACTATGCAACGGACACGGAACATTTCCGCAAGGCTCCACCCTTCCTGTATCATTGAGCAGAGAAGATCTTTTCAGGTACTCTCTCTCTCATGTGTGTATATATATAATCTTATAGAAGGCTATATTCTATTCATGCCTATCACTTGTGTGAGAGAGAGAGAGAGAGAGAGAGAGAGAACACAAAACACACAGAAGACACAGTAAAACATTTATCTAGCATTTTCCACGACATATCACACACAACCCACTCTCTCCTACCATCACCATCATTGACAGCATGATGACTAAAAAGACTTTCTTCAAGAATAATCATCATGTAGTGATAGCAGAGAAATTAAATGTTCAGCTTGAATGGGAAGATACTTTTTTTTAACAAAAAAAATCTAATAATTTTTTCACAGAATGCAAGTTAGTTTTATGATCTCCCTAAACATTTCCAAAGCAAAGTGTTTCAAGTCTTTTGTGAACAATCTTGATTCAATACTGCCTCTAGCAGGACGGTATTTCAATAATAAAAACTTCATCAACTGTTCAGTGACTTCTTTACGAAATTTATTTTGACTAAAATTTTAAATACAAAAAATACCAATGCAAAGAAATTTATCGCAATGAAATCATCCTCCAAGCTTGGGCCACATCCAAATATTCTCTGAACTACAGAATAGCATTCCCGTCTATGTTCTCTTTTAACTATTCTTTTTTGCAGCAAAAATGACAACTCCAGTGAGGCTTGTCCTAATAAGATAAAAGGATCCATTAGATAATGGCAAAAGCGTGAAGATGTAAACTTGTTTCTTATCATAGACACAACAAATTTTATCCATAATAGTTTAACTTCATACATTAGAATAACAAGAACTCTAGAGTGAGCAATCCAAACCTGTAGTAGTCTCATGATCTTGATCAGAAGAAAGAACAGGGGGTGATGAAATTGGATAATAAGCAACATGTTTCTCTGCCAAGTGATGACCTAAGTTCTGCAACCAAGAAATCATGACATTGACAAGCTTTGTTCAAAGTCCTATTGATTAAATTTTCAAAAAATTCACAACACAATTTAAGGTAATATTATGTCGATTTCTTCAGAGGTCTAAAAAACGATCACTCAATTTTGATGAACCCAAAGGCAGGCTATATTCCATTAAATAAATGGTGTAACAGAATATGCAAACCCCAAGGGGTTGGCCCAAGTGGTGAAGGCCTTAGTCTTGGGATATCACTCCCTTCAAGGTCTAAGGTTCAACACCTCATGGGTGCAAACAATCATTTGGGGCCACACCCCTGGTAAAAAGCCAACAATTTAACCAATTCCGTATAAGGAAACTTCCGAGGGTGCGGTGCATAGGACCGGGATTTACTCTGCAGGGGTGGGTCAGAAGGGCCCTGCCTTGGAGAGGTTTCCCGACATAAAAAAAAAAAAAAAAAAAATGCATATAAAGACCAATTCAGTAGGTGACAGTCTGAGTAAAGACTGATGTTCTTGGGAAACCTCAGCTTAATTTTTGAGTCAAAGTTTGTGTGATGAATTCCTCATTGGTTGCTCATAGCATGTCAGCTTGTGATTTGATTACTTGGTTTCAAGGTGCAGCCTTTTGGCTTGTCTTCATGTCTTCTATTCTCGTTATTTAATTATTGATGGAATGAACTCCTAAATAAAAGATGATGGGGTTCGGGAGGGGTTACAACTGAAAAAACTTTATAAAGAATTATTTTAATTTTAATTTTTTTTACACCATTTACTTATAAAAGAAAAAAGAATTATTTTAATTTACCGTTCTTTTACAAGATGTTTGTGTATTATTTTATATCTTGCCAATCCTAGCTCAAAATCATTGATTCAGGTCTGAAATATTATCAGCAAATATCTTTAAGCGATAAAGATTAGTTAATTAGGAATTTCAAAACTTCAAAAGAATCGGGCACAAACCTCGTGTGCTGAATGAGTTATCAGGACAACACTGTATTGTTTCTGGTCACAAGCAAACGCTGCAGCAATGGCCTGAAGAGAGGGGGGGGGGGGGGGGG